>CM074724.1:2349857-2387357 GCA_037306005.1 Rhinophrynus dorsalis | reverse complement strand
CTAGATATATAGATACACAAGAAACTTCGGAATAGTAGAAGCCTGGGAAGGGTCGGAGCGAGAGTGCCAGGCAGTCCCTGAAGAGGGACAACTACAATGCTGCTTAGCGTAAGGCAACTTGGCAACAATAGCAGAGAGGTAAATGTCAAGCTAGGCTGTATGGAGTGAGAGACCCCGGAGGCAGATATTGACAGAGTCAGATAGTATCAGGGGCGGACTGACCATTCGGGCATTCGGTCACGGACCAAGGGCCCGCGACCGAGGGGGGCCCGTCACCGCCAATTATATAATGTTACTGTGACTCCCACCGGCCACACTGTGCTCCATGACATGAGGAACTAAGGCCTCAGTAATATAATGCCGTCATGCTACCTTCCACCATGCTTAACTTAAGGCAGCGTAATAAGCCTAATGCCACATTGCCCCCAACACAGGATCCACCGCTTGCTGCCAGAGTCCAGAATCACTGCGGAAGTTGTTAGTCTGGCAGCAAGCGCTTCGGATTCTCTCTTTGTGCTTCTTCCTGTTCATTGCGCATTCTACATGACCAATTGGTCTGCGCAGCATGCGCATTGATGTCATCACGGCCCAAAGGGGCTTGTGATGTGGGGTGGGGGACTGTGGGTCAGCAGCAGAGCCTGCCATCGCCAAGGAGGATGGTGGGCCACAGTCTCCCTTCAACTTCCACATGCTGACATCGGAAGGCTGCCAGCCCTTGCCCTAACTGGTGACTACACACATTTTGAATTATTTGGGCCTACCTGTGTACCCGGTTACGCTATTGTGGCCTGGACTCCTTGCTCTCCAGGTTTCCACCCACTCCGCTTGATAGAATCAAGTCTGGTTCTATATTCCACATTACCTTGGCTATCAGTGGTCCGGGTACAGTTCAGTCCCTGGGCAGTGGACTGTGCACTGTCCTAACGCCTGTTCCTATCCAGGTTGAGGAGGTACTTTGCTCCTGCTTATTTATTTTAAATAAACTGTTTAAATTCATCTGTACCTGTGTTGTGTGTTTCATTTACCTAAGCCGCCCGTGACACCTTGGTACTCTAACCCCCAAGTAGGTAATATAATCCTCCCTCCACTTAAATTTAAAGTCGCTTTTAATTTTATTCTTTGATTTTGAATTCGAGGAAAGACAAGGAATCTCAGATTTATTTTGGTTAAAGAGGAAATTTCACTTAGTATCAAGTTGCCCTCCAATAATTAAACTAATGGCGACACGCTCATAATACGCCTGTTACCTCTCAGCCGTGCCAGATTCCACAGTAATCCTTAATATTCAGAGAGCGGAAGCCAGGCATCAACGCAGACATCTTGTTTTAGAGACATCTGCACACCTGCGCTGTCAGTCCCGATCTCATCTAAGAGGCATTGCGCTGTGCCATAAGGCACCGGAAGGAACTGATGGCGCAGGCGGCACTAACCTATCCGTCAGTCTCCGAAGATTGAGGATTACTTTAGAATCTGCCACTTATGAGAGGTAATAGAAGTATTATGAAGCTAGTCTCCATTTCTTTAATTATTGGAGGCGACTTTATACCAAGTGCAAGTTCTGATTTAATGGTCTGGGTTTAAAACAAAAAATAGTAAGTCATCTAAATAGAGATTTCTTTTGTCTCAAGGATCCCCAGTGCCTATATCCTTTATATCTGTGTCTTTTCAGACAAAAGAGGCAAATGGTTCCATGCACAACAGGAAGATCGTAGGCGAAACTGGACAACCTTGTTTTGTGCCCCTTTTCATCTGAATGCCATTTGATTCAAAGCCCATTATTCTCAATTTACAAAAGGAATTACTATGTATCTGATTAAAACATTTAAGCCAAATAAATTCATGACCCTGGACATATAGACCCAATTAACAGAGTTGAATGCCTTGGAGACATCCAACGATAATAACAAAGTATCTCTACATTTATGACATTTATTTATATCTAAAATATTAAATTCCCTTCTGATGCTATCCCCTATACTTCTTCCAGGAGCAACACTGCATTTACCCTTCTGTATCACAAACGGTAGAAATTTCCCCAGCGCGCTGGCCAACACCTTACATAAAATCTTAAGATCGGAATTTATCAACTTAATGGGCCTGTAATTTAAAATATCCTCTAGACCATTGCCCTGCTTACCTAATAATGAAACAAGGCTAAAATGAGCACCTTTGTCTGATCGTCCCTTGTCTAGCACAGCTAAGAAATAACCATTATTATTATTATTATTATTATTATTCTTTATTTATATAGCGCCAACTAATTCCGCAGCGCTGTACAATTGGGGAATAGACATACAGAGGTATTAAATAGTACAATCAGATGTGTAGAACAGGAGGATCAGAGGGCCCTGCTCGTGAGAGCTTACAGTCTAGAGGAAGGTAGGTAGGACACAGAAGGAGTAAGTGCTATTGCGTTTAAGTGCCTCCTGCCACATGAACTGCCAGTCAGTGGGTGGGAGTGAGAAGTGCCGTTGAGTGCAGTAGTCCGTGCAAGGGGTGAATCTTGGTGATGATGTTTATGGAGGCAGTTGATAGGCCTCCCTGAAGAGGTGAGTCTTCAGGGAGCGTCTGAAGATCTGAAGGCTGGGGGAGAGTCTGATGGGGCGGGGGAGGGAATTCCACAGCTCAGGTGCAGCACGGGAGAAGTCCTGTAGGAGTGGGAGAAGTCCTGTAGGAGTGGGAGAAGTCCTGTAGGCGGGAGTGGGAGAAGTCCTGTAGGCGGGAGTGGGAGGATGTGATAAGAGCTGTGGAGAGCAGAAGTTTGTGTGCAGAGCGAAGATGGCGGGCGGGAGTGTATTTGGAAATGAGAGATGAGATATAGGGGGGTGCAGATGAGGGGAAGCTAGTCCAAACATAGTTTGTAATATAAGTCTGTAAAACCATCTGGGTCTGGGCTCTTAGTATTCTTCAGACCTTTCAGTTCCCTTTCAATTTCCTCCAACTCAGTAGGTTTGTTTAACTCCTTATTGCCCTGATCATTTAAACTAGAAAGTTCTAGATCAGAAAAAAACTTACGAAATGCATTTTCGTTGAACCCATCATCATTCCCAAATAACTGAACATAATTTTCAAAACAGTTTAAAATATATTTCATATTAGAAGATTTGCCTATAGATCCTCCACAGTTAATACTTTTAGTAGAATGTATGGATTTATAAGAATTTAGGTGACGGGCCATCAAAGAACGAGCCTTATTCTCCCATCGAAAATATTTTTGCCTCACCCGCATAAATCTCTTATCAGCTACTTTATCCGGCAAAATGTCAATCTCTTTTCTTATAGTACAAATTCTCTTTACATGTAGTTGGATTCATGAATTGCTTATTTTGGAGCTCATTCAAAATATTATTCAAGGTAATTAGACTACCTTCCCTTTCAAATTTCCTTTGTTTGTCTAAATTCATTAAAACCCCTCTAATTCCTGCTTTCTGGGCAGAACAAATGGTTAAACGATCTGTGAGTTCATATTTTTCTTGAAAACAGAGCTTCAAAGACCTGATAGCCTCCCTTTTGGTATCATCATTAAGAAGCATTCTCTCATCCAGTCTCCATCTAAAGGATCTAGGTAAAATCACCAAAGAATTAACCCAAAAAGACACAGCACTGTGGTCTGTCCATGTTTGAGGAAAATCCCTATACTTTCAATATTATTTAACAAAATCTGATACACGATGAAGAAGTCAATACGAGAAAATATGTTCCCCTGAGATGATACAAAGGTAAATTCCTTTTCATCAGGATAAAGAACCCTACATGAATCTAAACACCAAGAAAATCCATAAAACCCTTCATTATGGAGACTTGAGATTCCCCGATTTTACCCGAGCCCTCCTGTCCAGATTAGGGTGCTGGTGTATATTAAAATCACCGCTCACTATTAGAGTTCCCTTTCTATGATGTTGGATGAACAATTTAAGCTTATGAAAGAAAGCTTTCTCACTAACCTGGGGCCCATAAACATTAACTAAGGTTAAGACTGAACCAAAAAATCTTCTATATCTACTAGAGATAAAGTCTGAGGGATTTCCACTACCAAACCTGGTTTCTTGCAAAAATAGAAAAGAAGACTTGAACCTCTCAGTGAAATAAAGGCTTTCTTTCTTTTCATTGCTGAGTTAAAACCACCAGTTAAAGGTTGTTTTACTTAAACTCATAACATGTCCCCCTCCCTTTCCCATCCCAATTATAACTCTGCCTATAGAGCAAAGGCACTAGGTAAGAAGTAAAAAGTTACCTCTCAAGTCTTGTACTCCCCCCCCCACTCCCAATAACAGCAGAACAAAAAGTGAATTCCTCACACACATAACTGGTCTAACTCTTGTCCAAACCAGTTACTCTCTAATACTAAAAGATAACATTGAAACCAACTGAACTGTACAAGGAATATCTGTGAAAGGTACCTAAACACGTGCACATGTACACAAGCACACGCACACATGCATACATGTACACATAAGTACAATACATGCACACAGGTACACATATACATAAATATGATAAATAAAACTGGCTAAATATATATATATATATATATATATATATATATATATATATATATATAAAAGAGAAAGGCTCGTTGCATAATTTATGTCTCCTCAGGAGACACACACCCGGGGTGGCAATAAGGAGGAGTTACTGCTCCCATTGGGTAATTCAGTGGGGGTGTGATTTTCATAGGAGTTGCAGGGAGTTGGCCCGCCCCCACTATCCAGTCCGCCCACCACTATCCAACTGAGGAAAAAAACAAAATGGCTGCCACTTGCTCCTACACCACCCTAATACATGCTCCACTCTCACAGCACCAAACAAACACACACACCCACCATCAAACACACACACTACCAATCATACACAGCATCAAACACACACATATAGCACACACACACATCACCAAACATAACATCAAACACACATACACACACACAGCATCAAACACATACACATAGCACCAAACATAGCATCAAACACACACACACCCCAAACACACACAGCACCAAATACACACAGCATCAAACACACAGTGCCATAAAGGTATCCCACAGATTGCAACCCAGTGTATGGGATTCCTTTCTGGCAATCAAAGGGTTAAGGCTGTAACTGTGTTTCTCTTTCCCTGCTGACACACAGCTGCACTCCTACTAATGACTACAGGTTTTCACCACACAGTGTGATCTCCTCCAACAAAATAACAGCCAAATAACTCTTACTTCACTTGATTCCCCTCCCTACAACCTTTCCTACCTGCACAGAGCCATGTCTGCTGGTTGCCTAGCAACCACCTCTCCTCCTCCACTATACAGGAAGTTGTGCTGCTGGGAGAAATACCCTGACCTGCTCTGCGTGTCATCACATAGGACTCAAGACCACTGTTGTGTATGTACGTCTCACATTATGGGGACACTGTGTAAGTCTCAGTATGGAATGTGTATGCGTGTCACTATGGGTTGTGTATGTGTGTCTAACTATGACATGTGTATGTGTGTCTCACTATGAGATCTGTATGTGTGTCCCAGTATGGAATGTGTGTGTCTGTGTCTCACTATGAGATCTGTATTTGTGTTCAGTATGGAATGTGTGTGTCTCTCACTATGAGATCTGTATGTGTGTCCCAGTATGGAATATGTGTTACACAGTTCCCGTGATCTCTCTGTCACTCTGTGCTGTGGTGCGCTCCCATTGGCTGAGCTTGTTTATACCGGGCCTCTGGCACCTGTCAGGTGCCCTTTCATGGTGTTCCTGTACCAGTGCTACCGTTGCTGTGTTACTGCGTTCCTGTGTACCGATTTGGCCCGTCTGACTATTCTTTGGTTCCTGCTCCATGATTGACCCGGCTTGGCTGACGTTCCTGCTCCGTGACTGACCCGGCTTGGTTGACGTTCCTGCTTCGTGATTAACCCGGCTTGGCTGACGTTCCTGCTCCGTGACTGACCCGGCTTGGTTGACGTTCCTGCTCCGTGATTAACCCGGCTTGGCTGACGTTCCTGCTCCGTGACCTGATTCCGGTTATCCTGTCATCCTGAGAGTGTTCCTGCTGAAGATCCTGACTCTATGTCGGCTGGCGACACTTTGAACTCTTGTGTGCAGTGCTGTGCAGACTGAACATCCAGTTAACCCTTGCTGAGCTTGTTGCCTCCATACACTGGGCCTTCCGTTACACTTGCTGAGCACTGTTGCCTCTGTTATACTGAGCCTGTCCATTAACACTTGCTGAGCACTGTTGCCTCCGATACTGAGCCTGTCCGTTAACACTTGCTGAGCACTGTTGCCTCCGTTATACCGAGCCTTCAGTTACACTTGCAGAGCCTTACAGCTTCCACTATACCGAGCCTCCTGGTTACACTTGCAGAGCATTTGTGGCCTCCATTAACTGTGCTTCCACTTAACACCTTACTTGCACAGTATAGAAGTTGTTTCACCGAGTGGTGCTGTTGGGCGATTCCTTCTGCTCTCGCAGTGTACAGGGTCCCGTTACCGCACTGGAAGGGTGCTATTGGCTCCAGTACTATTCAGCTCTGGCCGTGCTGAGACTCCGTTACCGCACCGGAAGGGTGCTATTGGCTCTGGTTCCATTCAGCTCCAGTGTTTGTGACTCCGTTACCGCACCAGAAGGGTGCTATTGGCTCTGGTTCCATTCAGCTCTTGCAGTGTTTGTGACTCCGTTACCGCACCAGAAGGGTGCTATTGGCTCCAGTACTATTCAGCTCTGGTCGTGTTGTGACTCCGTTACCGCACCAGAAGGGTGCTAGTGGCTCTGGTTCCATTTAGCTCTTGCAGTGTTCGTGACTCCATTACCGCACCGGAAGGGTGCTTTTGGCTCTAGTTCCATTCAGCTCTTGCAGTGTTCGTGACTCCGTTACTGCACCAGAAGGGTGCTATTGGCTCTTGTTCCATTTAGCTCTTGCAGTGTTCGTGACTCCATTACCGCACAGGAAGGGTGCTTTTGGCTCTAGTTCCATTCAGCTCTTGCAGTGTTTGTGACTCCGTTACCGCACAGGAAGGGTGCTATTGGCTCTTGTTCCATTCAGCTCTTGCAGTGTTTGTGACTCCGTTACCGCACCGGAAGGGTGCTATTGGCTCTGGTTCCATTCAGCTCTTGCAGAGT
The DNA here is from genome assembly GCA_037306005.1 of Rhinophrynus dorsalis. Lineage (NCBI taxonomy): Eukaryota > Metazoa > Chordata > Amphibia > Anura > Rhinophrynidae > Rhinophrynus > Rhinophrynus dorsalis. Next base: position 2,380,255 of record CM074724.1, on the reverse strand, counting down.
GTTGGGTATCTCACTCATTGCCTGTCCTGGGAGTGTGTCAGTTCTGCCTCACTGCTAAGGTGTCTCTTGTTGCTCTTACCATCTACTGGGCATTGTCTAAACACACCACAACAGAGACTGATTACCTACCTAGTACTTTAACCCTTTTGCCATTACTGTTCCCTTATTTTGCCTGTCTTGTGACAGTATATGCTCCTACACTATATTGTGCCTGAGAGGGCATCCATTATCTATATCCATTTACCTTTCATTGCCAATTTAGCCTGTAGTGGGCAGTGTTCCTTGTTTTTTTAATAAAACTGTGTTTTATTCTACCTCCTGGTCTGAGTGTCTTACTAAACCGTTACAATGTGTGTGTATGTGTTCAATATGGAATGTGTGTGTGTGTGCATGTGTTCAGTATGAAATGTGTGTCTCACTATGGAATGTGTGTGTATGTCTCACTATGAGATCTGTATGTGTGTGCATGTATGTAACGGTTATTCAGACTCTCAGACCAGAGGTAAAAAAGAAAACACAGTTTTATTTAGAATAAATCAGGAACACTGCCCCCTAAGGGCAGAAATAGGTAATACACGTAACTGAAGGCAATATGGTAATATAGCAGACACAGTATGGATAAAGAGCAATGCATACAAGCAATGGAACAGAGTAAGGCTAGGGTTAAGTCCAATGCAAAATAATCAGTCTCTGATGTGGTGTGTAAGACAATGCCCAGTAGTCCTCAAGGACTGGTGATAAGCAAGACCAACACTGGTGCTAGAGCTAAATAATACCAGAGCCAAGGGCACTCTGCCATGCGTAACGGAATAGGCACACTTCGTGAGCTGAAGGGGAACGGATCCACTGCACTCTGCGGTACTGAAAGGGTTAATGACACTGCGTGAGTTGAGTGGAACCTGAGCCAGTAGCACCCCTTGGTGCGTCAACGGATACCCGTACTGCCAGAGCTGAAAGGGACCAGAGCCAGTAGCACCCCGTGGTGCGTAAACGGATACCCCAACACTGCTAGAGCTGAGTAAAACCAGAGCCAGTAGCACTCGTCCGGTGCGCCAATGAAGCGTAATGTTGCAAGAGCTAACGGTAGATGGTAACGGAAACCCACTGCTCTGCAAATGTAGCGAATGTCTCGGTAAGGAGAGTGAGAGCTCAGCAAGTGTTAATGGAGAGGCTCAGTAACGGAGGCAACAAGCTCAGCAAGTGTTAACGGATGGCCCAGAATCGGAGGCAACAAGTACTGCAAGTGTCAGCGGACAAGCTCGGTAACGGAGACAACAAGCTCAGCTAGTGTTAACGGATGCCCAGTATCTGAGACAGCAAGCCCAGCAAATGTTAACAGACAGGCTCGGTAACGGAGGCAACAAGCTCAGCAAGTGGGAGGTTAGCTTTAAGAAGCACAAGTCTGACAGTTCACAATGTTGCCAAGCGACATAGACGAAGCCACAGTGGAACCGGAACACAGGAATCTGGATACCAAGCAGGAAAAGTCAGCCAGGCCGGGTCATACATGAAGCAGGAGCGTCAGACAAGGCGGATCAATCACGGAGCAGGAACATCAGCCAGGCCAGGTCATACACGGAGCAGGAGCGTCAGACAAGCCGGATCAATCACGGAGCAGGAACGTCAGACAAGCCGGGTCAATCACGGAGCAGGAACCAGAAGAATAGTCAGACAAGCCGAATCGGTACACAGGAACGCAGGAACACAGCAACGGAAGCACTGGTACTGGAACACCACGAAAGGGCACCTGACAGGTGCCAGAGGCCCGGTATAAGAAGGCCATACTGGGCGGGCATAACAAGCACTGCCAATAAGAACACACCACCTCAGAGAGTGACAGGTAATCACGGGAACCGTGATAATGTCTCACTATCAGATCTGTATAGCTGTGCATGTGTCTCACTATGACATCTGAATGTGTGTCTCAGTATGGAATGTGTGTGTGTGTCTCACTATGAGATCTGTATGTGTGTGTGTGTCACTATGAGATCTGTATGTGTGTCTCAGTATGGAATGTGTGTGTGTGTCTCACTATGAGATCTGTATGTGTGTGTGTGTCACTATGAGATCTGTATGTGTGTCTCAGTATGGAATGTGTGTGTGTGTCTCACTATGAGATCTGTATGTGTGAGTGTGTCTCACTATGACATCTGTACGTGTGTCTCAGTATCGATTGTGTATTTGTGTGTCTCACTATGAGATCTGTATGTTTGTCTGATTATAGAATGTATGAGTGTGTATCTCACTATGAGATCTGTATGTTTGTATCAGTATGGAATGTGTGTATCTCACTACGGGATATGTGTGTCTCACTACAACGTGTGTCTGTCTCACTATGGGATGTGGATGAGTAGTGTGTGTGTCTGTCTCACTATGGCATGTGTATGTATGTATGTGTGTGTCTCTCACTATGAGATCTGTATGTGTGTCTCAGTATGGAATATGTGTGTGTGTCTCACTATGGCATGTGTATATATGGTGTGTGTGTGTGTGGCTGTGTGTGTCTCACTATGGGATGTGTGTGTCTGTGTATGGGATGTGTATATGTGTGTGTCTCACTATGGGATGTGTGTGTCTGTGTATGGGATGTGTATATGTGTGTGTCTCACTATGGTGGGAGTGTGTGTCTGTATGGGATTTGTATATGTGTGTGTCTCACATAGTCATGTGTGTGTGCCTCTGTATGGGATTTGTATGTGTGTGTCTCACTATGGAGTGTGTCTGTCTCTGTATGGGATGTGTATGTGTGTGTCTGTATGGGATGTGCATGTGTGTATCTATATGGGATTTGTATGTGTGTCTCTGTATGAGACGTGTGTGTCTGTCTCTGTATGGGATGTGTATGTGTGTGTGTGTGTGTCTCACTATGGGATGTGCATGTGTGTGTATCTGTATGGGATGTGTATATGTGTGTGTGTGTGTCTCACTATGGCGTGTGTGTGTGTCTGTATGGGATGTGTATGTGTGTGTGTGTCTCACTATGGCGTGTGTGTGTGTCTCTTTATGGCATGTGTATGTGTGTGTCTATGTATGGGATGTGTATATGTGTGTCACTATGGCATGTGTGTCTCAATATGTGATGTGTGTCTCACTATAGGTGTATGTGTGTCTCAGTATGGGATGTGTGTGTCTCTCATGATGGGGATACTATGTACATACACCACATTAGCGAGAATGAACATGCGTGTACATACACCACATTAACGAGAATGAACATGCGTGTGCATACACCACATTAGCGAGAATGAACATGCGTGTACATACACAACATTAGCGAGAATGAACATGCGTGTGCATATACCACATTAGCGAGAATGAACATGCGTGTACATACACCACATTAACGAGAATGAACATGCGTGTACATACCCCACATTAGCGAGAATGAACATGCGTGTACATACACCACATTAGCAAGAAGGAACATGCGTGTACATACACCACATTAGCGAGAATGAACATGCGTGTACATACACCACATTAGCGAGAATGAACATGCGTGTACATACACCACATTAGCGAGAATGAACATGCGTGTACATACACAACACTAGCGAGAATGAACATGCGTGTGCATACACCACATTAGTGAGAATGAACATGCGTGTACATACACCACATTAGCGAGAATGAACATGCGTGTACATACACCACATTAGCGAGAATGAACATGCGTGTACATACACCACATTAGTGAGAATGAACATGCGTGTACATACACCACATTAGCGAGAATGAACATGCGTGTACATACACCACATTAGCGAGAATGAACATGCGTGTACATACACCACATTAGTGAGAATGAACATGTGTGTAAATACACCACAATAGTGAGAATGAACATGCGTGTACATACACCACATTAGCGAGAATGAACATGCGTGTACACACACCACATTAGCGAGAATGAACATGCATGTACATACACCACATTAGTGAGAATGAACATGTGTGTAAATACACCACAATAGTGAGAATGAACATGCGTGTACATACACCACATTAACGAGAATGAACATGCGTGTACATACATCACATTAGTGAGAATGAACATGCGTGTACATACACCACATTAGCAAGAAGGAACATGCGTGTACATACACCACATTAGCGAGAATGAACATGCGTGTACATACACCACATTAGTGAGAATGACCATACGTGTACATACACCACATTAGCGAGAATGAACATGCGTGTACATACACCACATTAGCAAGAAGGAACATGCGTGTACATACACCACATTAGCAAGAAGGAACATGCGTGTACATACACCACATTAGTGAGAAGGAACATGCGTGTACATACACCACATTAGCGAGAATGAACATGCGTGTACATACACCACATTAGCGAGAATGAACATGCGTGTACATACTCCACATTAGCGAGAATGAACATGCGTGTACATACACCACATTAGCGAGAATGAACATGTGTGTACATACACCACCTAAGCGAGAATAAACATGCGTGTACATACCGCACATTAGTGAGAATGAACATGCGTGTACATACACCACATTAGCAAGAAGGAACATGCGTGTACATACACCACATTAGCGAGAATGAACATGTGTGTACATACACCACCTAAGCGAGAATGAACATGCGTGTACATACCGCACATTAGTGAGAATGAACATGCGTGTACATACACCACATTAGTGAGAATGAACATGCGTGTACATACACCACATTAGTGAGAATGAACATGCGTGTACATACCGCACATTAGCGAGAATGAACATGCGTGTACATACCCCACATTAGCGAGAATGAACATGTGTGTACATACACCACCTAAGCGAGAATGAACATGCGTGTACATACCGCACATTAGCGAGAATGAACATGCGTGTACATACACCACATTAGCGAGAATGAACATGTGTGTACATACACCACCTAAGCGAGAATGAACATGCGTGTACATACACCACATTAGTGAGAATGAACATGCGTGTACATACACCACATTAGCAAGAAGGAACATGCGTGTACATACACCACATTAGCGAGAATGAACATGCGTGTACATACCCCACATTAGCGAGAATGAACATGCGTGTACATACACCACATTAGCGAGAATGAACATGCGTGTACATACACCACATTAGCGAGAATGAACATGTGTGTACATACACCACCTAAGCGAGAATGAACATGCGTGTACATACACCACATTAGTGAGAATGAACATGAGTGTACATACACCACATTAGCAAGAAGGAACATGCGTGTACATACACCACATTAGCGAGAATGAACATGCGTGTACATACCCCACATTAGCGAGAAGGAACATGCGTGTACATACACCACATTAGCGAGAATGAACATGCGTGTACATACCCCACATTAGCGAGAAGGAACATGCGTGTACATACACCACATTAGTGAGAATGAACATGCGTGTACATACACCACATTAGCGAGAATGAACATGCGTGTACATACACCACATTAACGAGAATGAACATGCGTGTACATGCACCACATTAGTGAGAATGAACATGCGTGTACATACACAACATTAACGAGAATGAACATGCGTGTACATACACCACCTAAGCGAGAATGAACATGCGTGTACATACACCACATTAGCGAGAATGAACATGTGTGTACATACACCACATTAACGAGAATGAACATGCGTGTACATACACCACATTAGTGAGAATGAACATGCGTGTACATACACAACATTAACGAGAATGAACATGCGTGTACATACACCACCTAAGCGAAAATGAACATGCGTGTACATACACAACATTAACGAGAATGAACATGTGTGTACATACACCACCTAAGCGAGAATGAACATGCGTGTACATACACCACATTAGTGAGAATGAACATGCGTGTACATACACCACATTAGCAAGAAGGAACATGCGTGTACATACACCACATTAGTGAGAATGAACATGCGTGTACATACCCCACATTAGCGAGAATGAACATGCGTATACATACACCACATTAGTGAGAATGAACATGCGTGTACATACACCACATTAGCGAGAATGAACATGCGTGTACATACACCACATTAGTGAGAATTAACATGCGTGTACATACCCCACATTAGCGAGAATGAACATGCGTGTACATACACCACATTAGCGAGAATGAACATGCGTGTACATACACCACATTATCAAGAAGGAACATGCGTGTACATACCCCACATTAGTGAGAATGAACATGCGTGTACATACACCACATTAGTGAGAATGAACATGTGTGTACATACACCACATTAGTGAGAATGAACATGCGTGTACATACACCACATTAGCGAGAATGAACATGCGTGTACATACACCACATTGGTGAGAATGAACATACGTGTACATACACCACATTAAGGAGAATGAACATGCGTGTACATACACCACATTGGTGAGAATGAACATACGTGTACATACACCACCTAAGCGAGAATGAACATTGCATACACATACACGTAAAAGCATGTGAGTATGTATGTATGTATAGATATAAACACAGAAATGAATAGCCAGAAGAGAGAGGGAATACAGGTATCAAAGCACCAAACCCACCGCAGAGTCTGCAAGGCAATTCTTTATCTGGACTCCCTATTAGGGAAAGTGTAGTTTGTACAGCGCTGCGGATTAAGTTGGCGCTATATAAATAAAGAATAATAATAGTTTGAAAGCAGAAGTTAAAATATAACTTTTATTTAATACACGTAAAAAGAGAAAGTAGTGAATTAAAATGTCCTTAAAAACAGCTTCAGTTGCTGCAATAATAGTTCACTAGAAAGATCTAGTTATTCATTAGTCATTACTGAGAGGGTCTCGTTAGGGATGGAGGTTTGATATTAGTAGATTTGTACAACATGGTGTAACACACTAACGAGTGGTTATAGATCTATATGTATTGTGGCTGTCCGTGAAGTCACAGAGATTGGTATTCGTTCAGTCTCTGTATCTATAACTAGTGTAATTACAGACTCACAAGCGTGTAAGAGAATAGTGACCCGTATGTTAAGAAAGATCGGAGGGATTTGCTCTTCTCTCATATAGCCATACCACATACATATCAGTACTGGCTCAGTCATATAGCCATACCACATACATATCAGTATTGGCTTAGTCATATAGCCATACCACATACATATCAGTACTGGCTCAGTCATATAGCCATACCACATACATATCAGTATTGGCTCAGTCATATAGCCATACCACATACATATCAGTATTGGCTCAGTCATATAGCCATACCACATACATATCAGTACTGGCTCAGTCATATAGCCATACCACATACATATCAGTATTGGCTCAGTCATATAGCCATACCACATACATATCAGTACTGGCTCTGTCATATAGCCATACCACGTACATATCAGTACTGGCTCAGTCATATAGCCATACCACATACATATCAGTACTGGCTCAGTCATATAGCCATACCACATACATATCAGTACTGGCTCTGTCATATAGCCATACCACGTACATATCAGTACTGGCTCAGTCATATAGCCATACCACATACATATCAGTACTGGCTCAGTCATATAGCCATACCACATACATATCAGTACTGGCTCAGTCATATAGCCATACCACATACATATCAGTACTGGCTCAGTCATATAGCCATACCACATACATATCAGTACTGGCTCAGTCATATAGCCATACCACATACATATCAGTACTGGCTCAGTCATATAGCCATACCACATACATATCAGTACTGGCTCAGTCATATAGCCATACCACATACATATCAGTACTGGCTCTGTCATATAGCCATACCACATACATATCAGTACTGGCTCAGTCATATAGCCATACCACATACATATCAGTACTGGCTCAGTCATATAGCCATACCACATACATATCAGTACTGGCTCAGTCATATAGCCATACCACATACATATCAGTACTGGCTCTGTCATATAGCCATACCACATACATATCAGTATTGGCTCAGTCATATAGCCATACCACATACATATCAGTACTGGCTCAGTCATATAGCCATACCACATACATATCAGTACTGGCTCTGTCATATAGCCATACCACATACATATCAGTACTGGCTCAGTCATATAGCCATACCACATACATATCAGTACTGACTCAGTCATATAGCCATACCACATACATATCAGTACTGGCTCAGTCATATAGCCATACCACATACATATCAGTACTGGCTCAGTCATATAGCCATACCACATACATATCAGTACTGGCTCTGTCATATAGCCATACCACATACATATCAGTACTGGCTCTGTCATATAGCCATACCACATACATATCAGTACTGGCTCAGTCATATAGCCATACCACATACATATCAGTACTGGCTCAGTCATATAGCCATACCACATACATATCAGTACTGGCTCAGTCATATAGCCATACCACATACATATCAGTACTGGCTTAGTCATATAGCCATACCACATACATATCAGTACTGACTCAGTCATATAGCCATACCACATACATATCAGTACTGACTCAGTCATATAGCCATACCACATACATATCAGTATTGGCTCAGTCATATAGCCATACCACATACATATCAGTACTGGCTCAGTCATATAGCCATACCACATACATATCAGTACTGGCTCAGTCATATAGCCATACCACATACATATCAGTACTGGCTCAGTCATATAGCCATACCACATACATATCAGTACTGACTCAGTCATATAGCCATACCACATACATATCAGTACTGGCTCTGTCATATAGCCATACCACATACATATCAGTATTGGCTCAGTCATATAGCCATACCACATACATATCAGTACTGGCTCAGTCATATAGCCATACCACATACATATCAGTATTGGCTCAGTCATATAGCCATACCACATACATATCAGTACTGGCTCAGTCATATAGCCATACCACATACATATCAGTACTGGCTCAGTCATATAGCCATACCACATACATATCAGTACTGGCTCTGTCATATAGCCATACCACATACATATCAGTACTGGCTCAGTCATATAGCCATACCACATACATATCAGTACTGGCTCTGTCATATAGCCATACCACATACATATCAGTACTGGCTCTGTCATATAGCCATACCACATACATATCAGTACTGGCTCAGTCATATAGCCATACCACATACATATCAGTACTGGCTCAGTCATATAGCCATACCACATACATATCAGTACTGGCTCAGTCATATAGCCATACCACATACATATCAGTACTGGCTCAGTCATATAGCCATACCACATACATATCAGCACTGGCTCAGTCATATAGCCATACCACATACATATCAGTACTGGCTCTGTCATATAGCCATACCACATACATATCAGTACTGACTCAGTCATATAGCCATACCACATACATATCAGTACTGGCTCAGTCATATAGCCATACCACATACATATCAGTACTGGCTCAGTCATATAGCCATACCACATACATATCAGTACTGGCTCAGTCATATAGCCATACCACATACATATCAGTACTGGCTCAGTCATATAGCCATACCACATACATATCAGTATTGGCTCAGTCATATAGCCATACCACATACATATCAGTACTGGCTCAGTCATATAGCCATACCACATACATATCAGTATTGGCTCAGTCATATAGCCATACCACATACATATCAGTATTGGCTCAGTCATATACCCATACCACATACATATCAGTATTGGCTCAGTCATATAGCCATACCACATACATATCAGTATTGGCTCAGTCATATAGCCATACCACATACATATCAGTACTGGCTCAGTCATATAGCCATACCACATACATATCAGTATTGGCTCAGTCATATAGCCATACCACATGCATATCAGTATTGGCTCAGTCATATAGCCATACCACATACATATCAGTATTGGCTCAGTCATATAGCCATACCACATACATATCAGTACTGGCTCAGTCATATAGCCATACCACATACATATCAGTATTGGCTCAGTCATATAGCCATACCACATACATATCAGTATTGGCTCAGTCATATAGCCATACCACATACATATCAGTATTGGCTCAGTCATATAGCCATACCACATACATATCAGTATTGGCTCAGTCATATAGCCATACCACATACATATCAGTACTGGCTCAGTCATATAGCCATACCACATACATATCAGTACTGGCTCAGTCATATAGCCATACCACATACATATCAGTACTGGCTCAGTCATATAGCCATACCACATACATATCAGTATTGGCTCAGTCATATAGCCATACCACATACATATCAGTATTGGCTCAGTCATATAGCCATACCACATACATATCAGTACTGGCTCAGTCATATAGCCATACCACATACATATCAGTATTGGCTCAGTCATATAGCCATACCACATACATATCAGTACTGGCTCAGTCATATAGCCATACCACATACATATCAGTATTGGCTCAGTCATATAGCCATACCACATACATATCAGTATTGGCTCAGTCATATAGCCATACCACATACATATCAGTATTGGCTCAGTCATATAGCCATACCACATACATATCAGTATTGGCTCAGTCATATAGCCATACCACATACATATCAGTACTGGCTCAGTCATATAGCCATACCACATACATATCAGTACTGGCTCAGTCATATAGCCATACCACATACATATCAGTACTGGCTCTGTCATATAGCCATACCACATACATATCAGTACTGGCTCAGTCATATAGCCATACCACATACATATCAGTACTGGCTCAGTCATATAGCCATACCACATACATATCAGTACTGGCTCAGTCATATAGCCATACCACATACATATCAGTACTGGCTCAGTCATATAGCCATACCACATACATATCAGTATTGGCTCAGTCATATAGCCATACCACATACATATCAGTATTGGCTCAGTCTTATTACCGTAGGATAGATACGTTCCAATGGCAATACCTTTATGACTGATAGCACAGCGCAGCCTCAGTCGTATTTGTTACTGATTTCATAATACCAGATTTAGCTAATATCATATGTAGACAGGGAGGTACTTATCCTTTCTCTGTCTCTACATATATAAGAGCCTCAATCTCTCCTATGTTGCCAGTATAGCCTGCATCAAGAGGGACCGACAATCCCGTCCCAGTGTTAATTAAGCATATATCGCGTCTTCTCATGTGCTCAATTAGTAGTCCGATTAGACTTTAAATTCAGCAGGTAACATTGTTCAGATAGTAGTCTAAATATCAATTTTATCAAATATTTGAGACCTAAGTAACTCTAGGATGCCCTCCAGGTTGCCATCAGTATTTGGTTTAGCAATATTGGGGTTAATATTTGGCATTTGTGAGGATCTTTGGGATGCAGATGATGGCAGTGTTGCATTACTAGTACTGCCAGGTGCCCGGAACCTCCTTTAGGCTATCCGGCTTAACTGCAGCGCCTCTTTTGCCTGGTTGTTTAGCAGATTTGAGCCTCCCATCTCCTCCTTTATTACCAGCCATAACAGAGACCGGATGAGCCCACAGCAGTCTGGAAGATAGTCACACACACACTCACACACACAACAGTCACACACACACACATCTCCAAAACACTCACCTCCAGAATACAGCCTAACACACACACACACACAACAATCATACACACACACACACACACACACATCTACAAAACACTCACCTCCAGAATACAGCCTAACACACACACACACACACACACAACAATCATACACACACACACATCTCCAAAACACTCACCTCAAGAATACAGCCTAACACACACACACACAACAATCATACACACACACACATCAGTCTCACACACACACACGTCTCCAGAATACAGCCTAACACCCCATACACATAACATTCACACACACACACACACACACATTTCCAAAACACTCACCTCCAGAATACAGTCTAACACACACACAACAATCATACACACACACACAACAGTCACACACACACATCAGTCACAAACACACACATCTCCAGAATACAGCCTAACCCCCCACACACACACACACACACATATCAGTCACACACACACACACACACAAACACACAACAGTTGTTGTGGAGCAATCCGAATGAGAGGCACCTGGGTAGACTGGTTTGTGGATGTGGTGACGCGTCATGTGGGAGCGAGTCAACTCTCCAGGAGCATCGCCCCACTGCCAATCTGCATTGTCAGCCAGCTGACTAGCTGGCAAGCCCCAAAGATATCCGGGTGTAATCCGGAGCCACATAATTACTAAAGCAATATTGTGTATACTTAAATAAAAGGAGTCTGGCCAGTTGCTACTCCATTGACCCTACACCATTGTGTGGATCATCTTCATTTCATCTACTATCAGAGGTCACAAGAAAACAACATAACAATGGCAACGAGGATTACAAATACTTCCTCTAATGAACCTTCATCATTTCTACTGTCTGTGAGTGTCTAGCTCTGATTTTCTGATCTCCTGGACTATTGAGGGGGTTGTGTGTCGTTGTGTACCTGTGGCTGGTGCATTTGGTGGATTACAAATTTCTCTGGATATTCTAAGATACCCTGTGTCACTCCCTGGGTTCTGAGGAGTAGCCAGCATGATGGCGAATGTATTTTGCACGTTACAGGAGTGTAATGAGGAGGTGGAGATGTGGTCCTCATTGGCTGATAGACTGGATCAATTTATGCAGGAAAATGTATCCCTGCCACAAAACAGACATCTGTGTTTATCACTGTGGTGGGGATGAAGCCATATGCTGTTCTGCAGAATTTGTTAGCTCCTTTGAAACCTGGAGACAAACCCCTGAAAGATTTGCTTGAGCTTTTTACCAATTATTTTCAACCGCCACCTTTAGATATCGCTGAGAGTTTTTTATTTTATTCCCAGAAGGTGAATCGGTACAGGCATACTTGGTGGAACTGAGATGGTTGGCAGTCACATGCAATTTTGGAGCTCATCCACCTAGGGCTTTAAGAGATCAGTTTGTTTGTGGACTGTTACATAAGAGCATACAAAAGCGTTTGTTTGACTGATCAATCTGCGCTTGAAATCTTGGTAGCTATGGAGATGGCTGACCATGATAAAAATCATTTACAAGCTCAACACGTGGCCCAGGCATTTAAAGGGGCCACCGTTGTTTTAAAGTTGACCCCGTTAAAACCAAATACTCCACAGGCGCAGGCTGCTAGGAAATATTTCTGCTGCGGGGCTGGAAACCATGACGCAAATCAATGGAATTTCAAAGAGGAGGTTTGCTTTAATTGTTCAAAAAGGGGTCATTTGAGCAAGGTCTGCCGTAGTGCACGCACGCACAGAGAGGCGAATATAGGGGTAACAGACGCAGTTCTACTAATTTCCTACATCAGAATCTGGAAACCGATGAACCATCTGAGGATGGTGATTGGTTAGCGCATCTTACTGTCAACAATATAGACTGTCCAAATGACATTATGCAAGTGACCGTAAAGATTAATGGTCGGGAGGTGGTCATGGAAGTAGACACAGGATCCGCAATGTCTCTGATCACCAAAAGTCAACTAAAAGCAGTGCACCTTACATTCCCACTGGAATCATGTGTGTTCGTACTTACAGTGGTCATATTGTTTGTCCCTTGGGTTATGCCTGGGAATTCTGGGTATAGGGTGCAACTGTATGTCGTTGAGGATGGTGGACCTCCTTTATTTGGGAGAGAGTGGATTTGGGAGAGCATGCCAGCTGTTATGGGAGTCCACTCCTCTGTGCAAGCCATACACAACGCTTGCCCTCAGGACTGGGTGCCCGAGATCCAACACACATTTAAAGATGTTTGCTCCTACTCTGGGTGCGGTGAAAGACATGCAAGCGTGGTTACACATGAAACTGGAAGCCGTTCCATGTTTCTGTAAGGCCCGCACTGTACCGTTCGCCATTAGAGACCGAGTGGAAAGAGAAATGCTTCATCTGGAGGAACAAGGCGTTATAGCAAAGGTACCCTGCAGTGACTGGGTGTCTCTAATTGTCCCGGTCATTAAAAAGACGGGGGAAATTCACCTTTTTGTGGGGATTCATGGATGGCTATCAATAGTCAACTGGAAATTGAACAATATCCCCTGCCGTAGCTTCAAGAGTTGTTCACATCTTTGGCAGGTGGCCAGATGTTTACGAAGCTGGATTTGCGACGGGAGTACCTTCAATTGGAAATGCACCCAGATAGCCTCAAGTAACTATCAACACACATAAAGGATTGTACCAGTATCAGCTGATGGTATTTGGTGTAGTGTCTTCCCCAGCCATCTGGCAGAGAACGATGGACACTATTTTAGAGGGAATACCACATACTAAGTGTTTGTTAGATGACATGCTCATCACTGGTAAAACCAATGAAGACCACCGCAAGAATGTCATCTCTGTCCTACAAAGACTGCAGGAGTATGGCTTGAAAGCAAATTTGGATGTGTTAATTTTTTAAACCTACTTTGACCTTCTGCGGCCATGTTATCAACAAAGACGGCTTACACACTTCCAGTGAGAAATTCCAGGCACTAGTGACTGCTCCAGCATCAAAGGACGCCTCACAATTATGCTTCTATCTGGGGTTATTAAATTACTACCACAGATTCTTGCCTGAATTAGAGCCATTAACAATTAAATATCTACCAAGGGGATCATCAGCAATGACATCCGAGACAAACAGAGTATCATTTTTTATAAGAATAGCGACGCCATACTTTTTAGAAACATTACAACTAATATAAAACCTTCTATAATTCTTGGTTAGAAAAGCAGGAACATGACATTTTCTAAATTTAGTCTCCTGAATATGTAAAAAATTGTTTAAACCAAGGAATACCTTGCTACGTTTTCTAGCAGAACATAAATCTCGAACATTTACTGAAGTAAAACAGATATTTTCCATTTTAAACCCTCCCTACCCCAACAATTGAACTTCAGCCTAAAAATTAGGCTAGAAGCGCAGGTCAGCAAAGGTGGCCTGCGGAGCGATCTCTATCCTCCTCTCTTACCCCAATTTTAAAGAAATTTGCCCACAAGAAATGTTTAAACAGTGAATATATATTAATGTATATATATATATATATATATATATATATATATAGACAACAACAAACCAGCGCTTCTCTATGTATAGAATAAATATGTGCCCTGTGTTTAGCATATATAATAATGTTTCTAAATAAATAAAATAAGTGAGATATTAGTTTTCACAAATTGGCCAAGTTGTGGGTAAGCTTGCCACCTCGCCAAGGTTTCTCACTGTACGGCAAGTCCTACTCTATACATTTGTAATGCCCTATCTAAAAATTAAAAATTAAAATAAAACTTGAAATTCCCTGATGAGATGTTATTATAAACACGTTGGAGAGCAAGGGACCCTTTACATGCGCTCTTTTTATTGCTTCTGGGTCCCAGTGTGGTGCAATTAAAAACAGAAGACCTACATTATAATGAAAAGATGTACATAGTGGGCTTACCCAATACAAAAAGACCCCCAATGGATCTACACTGTGAGAATATGAGGGATCTGTGGATCCAACATCTCACTCTATAATCATGTGACCTTTATATCAGCCCCCACAGGTCATGTGAGGAGTAGCTGATACCAAACTAGGAGCATTTAAGCTAGAGAAGGCCTAAGGCCTGCTCTTAAAGGCAAAGTGTGAAAAACAGAAATAAAGTTACAGTGATACTAATTGTGCAAAGATAATTGTGCTATATATAAATAATTAAGTTGGATAGGTGAGGTGCTTGAATGAGTAATGGAGACATACAAACCAAAGACAAAAGAAAACTCACAGCGCCAACTCACCATAACCAATCCATACAATAAGTACATTTTAATTTTTAAATGTGAATATAAAGTGTATACATAGATAGAAGCTAGGAATGAGAGGGCTCTCCAGACATTGTGAGAATATGAGGGAGATGTGGATCCAACAGCTGACTCTATAATCATGTGACCTTTATATCAGCCCCCACAGGTCATGTGAGGAGTAGCTGATACCAAACTAGGAGAATTAAGCTAGAGAAGGCCTAAGGCCTTCTCTTAAAGGCAAAGTGTGAAAAACAGAAAATAAAGTTACAGTGATACTAATTACCCTCAACTTGGCCATTTGTGAAAACGAATATCTCACTTATTTTATTTATTTAGAAATATTATTATATATGCTAAACACAGGCACATATTTATTCTATACATAGAGAAGCGCTGGTTTGTTATTGTCTGTTTGTCTATACTTTGGGTTTTGGCCTGAAGTTAGGGGGTCTGGAGAACCCTCTCATTCCTAGCTGCTATCTATGTATACACTTTATATTCACATTTAAAAATGAAAATGTATTTATTGTATGGATTGGTTATGGTGAGTTGGCGCTGTGAGTTTTCTTTTGTCTTTTGAGATATCTTATATATATTTAAAAGAAGACTTTGTGCCTGCCAAAACACACCCAGGGGTGGTATTAAGGAGGAGTTACTGTTCCCATTGGGTGATTCAATCATGCAGGGAGTTGGCCCGCCCCCACTATGCAGCCCGCCCACCACTATCAAAGTCAGAAAAAAACAATATGGCCGCCACTTGCTCCTACACCACAGACAAACACACATGCCCCACTCACACAGCACCACACACACACACACACATGCCCCACTCACACAGCACCACACACACACACACACATGCCCCACTCACACAGCACCAAGCAGACATGCCCCCACTCACACACACAGCACCACATACACCACATACACACATAAAGCCAGAAATACATATGGCTGACACACACACACACAGTCACTCACCCTGACTCCCAGAGGCCTCAGCAGGACCTGTAGTGCAGCACCAGAGGAACAAAATTGCACTCAAAGGGTTAAGGTAGGTCCTCATTGCTCAATTATTTCTTCACTGTCATCATTTGCCATGCAAGACACAGGACAGACAGCCATCAGATTCACACTTAACCCACTGACTGCCACAGGGTTGTGTATCAAGTTTTACCCCTCAGGGAGTGTGTTCAAACTCCTCACACTGTAAACTTGCATTTCTCTCACACTTCTCCTCCTTCCCCAGCCTATTACTAACACTTTTCCATATTTATGTTAAGCCCCGCCCCCTACTCGCGATTAAGCCACGCCCCCTTTTAACCCAGATTGCCCATTGCTCTCTCCACATCAGCACCACATGAGGGACTCCACAAGTAAAAATTCCCAGGTATAACACATACATGCCTCACTCACACAGCACCAAACACCCATACACACACACAAAGCCAGAAAGAAAGATGGCTGACACACAGTCACTCACCCTGACTCCCAGTGGCCTCAGCAGGACCTGTAGTAAAGCCACTGAATGGTGCTGCATCAGCAGGGGAACAAAATGGCACTCAAAGGGTTAAGGTAGGCCCTCATTGCTGAATTACTTCTTCACTGTCACCATTTGCCATGCAAGACACAGACAGACAGCCATCAGATTCACACTTAACCACTGACTGCCACAGGGTTCTGTATCAAGTTTTACCCCTCATGGAGTGTGTTCAAACCCCTCACACTGTAAACTTGCATTCCCCTCCCACTTCTCCTCCTTCCCCAGCCTATTACTAACACTTTTTCACATTTATGTTAAGCCCCCCCCCCCCCCCCCCCCCCCCCTACTCGCGATTAAGCCCCACCCACTTTTAACCCAGATTGCCCCATTTGTCTCTCCACATCAGCACTATATCAGTACCCTCTAGGGACTTCACAAGTCAGTGTTCCCAGGTATGAACCACACTTCCCACTGCTATTTAACTCTGACATGCCTCTCTATACCTTAACCCTTTGAGTGCCAGAGGGGTACACAACTCATGAGCACATGTGTTTCTGCTCATATATGTTGCGTGTCTGTGTGTGTACATCTCTGTTACATATGTGTGTCCATATGTGCATCTCCAGGGTGTCTGTGTGTGTGTGCGTGTCTTTTGCATGTTTCTGCCGCTCACTGTGTGTATGTGCATACCTCCCAACATTTCACAGGGCCAAAGAGGGACACGTTAGTTTTAGGTAATATTATTGGGGGTGTGGCTGGTGGGCAGGGCATTAGTAAGAATTTTTAGGTTATTTCATGACCTATTACTGGCTATTTATGTAACTGAATAAATGATTTAGTTCAAGAAGTATTTTATTTGCACAGACTAATGTATAAACACATATACTGAAGTTTATTGCTTTATTGCTGTAGAGCAAAGTAATACACACCACACAGTCAGGGCTGGTGCAAGGATTTTTGCCACCCTAGGCAAAACCTAATTTTGCCGCCCATTTCGCTCCGCCCCTTGTGTCCCACCCCTTTATACCCTGCCTACTTATACCCAACCTCTTTCATGATTGTCCTCTCTCTGCCCCCTGAGCCACTCTGCCCCTGTTCTGGTGTGCCTGTAAGAGATGCCCCCCACCAGCTCCAACTTGCCCCTTATCAGCTTCACTTTGGCCCACCAGCTCCACTTTGCCCCTATCAACTCCAACTTGCCCCCATCAGCTCCAACGTGCCCCCACCAGCTTCACTTTACCCCCTCAGCTTCACTTTACCCCCTCAGCTCCAACTTACCCCCATCAGCTCCACTTTGCCCCCCATCCTCTCCAACTTACCCCCATCAGCTCCACTTTGCCCCCCATCCGCTCCAACTTGCCCCCATCCACTCCAACTTGCCCCCACCAGCTCCACTATGCCCTCTCAGCTCCAACTTTCCACTATCAGCTCCACTATGCCCCCAGCAGCTCCAACTTGCCCCCATCTGCTCCAACTTGCCCCCCCATCCGCTCCAACTTGCCCCACCAGCTCCACTTTGCCCCCCCTCAGCTCCACTTGCCCCCCCTCAGCTCCAACTTGCCCCCCCTCAGCTCCACTTTGACCCTCATCAGCTCCAACTTGCCCCCATCATCTCCAACTTGCCACCACCAGCTCCACTATGCACCCTCAGCTCCAGCTTTCCCCTAACAGCTCCAACTTGCCCCCATCATCTCCACTTTGCCCCACATCTGCTCCAACTTGCCCCCTCAGCTCCACTATGCCCCCTCAGCTCCAACTTGCCCCCCATCACATACCTGTATCTCCCGCGCAGTCTTCTCTTCAGTAATGCAGAGCGCGGCTGGAGATCATGACTCCCAGCGCGCTCTGCATTACTAAAGATCCGACCAGATGAGGGAGCGCTGTAGCAACACAGACCTGACTGTGTTGTGGTTCCTGGTGTGGTGTGTGGGCGCAGCTCTTCTCCGCTGCATGCCCGCGCCCCCAGTACGTGTGCGCCCTAGGCCGGCGCCTACCTCGCCTATAGGTGGAGCCGGCCCTGCACACAGTCTGACCTCCTAAAAAGAGGGACAACAGGGTGGGAAAGAGGGACAGAGGGATTTGGCCCTCAAAGAGGGCTGTCCCTCCTAAAGAGGGACACTTGGGATGTATGGTATGTGTCTGCCTGTATGCTGCATATGTCTGTTTTTATCAGTGTGTCTGCATTTCAAACACGTGCGCCCAATGGTCATAACATGACGGGCAACGCCGTCCCATGTTGCTAGTATATATATATTTAGAATACATGTAGTACACACACAAATAGTATATATCTACATGCACTCATACATATAATCCCATATACCCACATACATACATATTAATACACACAATAAATACCATATATACATATATAATCAAATCTTCATACAATCAAATATCCAAACATACATAGTCATAAGAAATAGGATCACTCATGTATGTAAGCTGTATAGTAGTGCATATTTACATAAATACATAAGCATATGTATACTATAACCTACACATAAATTCAAATGTACCTATATATGTTCTTTAACACAAGTATATACACACTCGAGAACTCCCATACCCAGGTATAAATGTACTCTAATCTATATTTAAATCCATTATAAGCAGGAAAAAAAAATATGATTATTTTTCTGTTTTACAATTATAGACATCAGGGAACTAATATGTATAGAGTATGCACATATATATGTAATATGCCAAACATATTATAGTATATCAAACATATACATATATATACAGCAATTAACTCCTATATGATAAATATTATTGGATTAAAGGATAATTTAAGAAATGTATATATACAAATGAACGTACATAAGGATCATAAAAATAAATGAGGGGGAAAGATGTCTAATATTTACTCCTGGATATGTATATGTGCAGATCTCAAAGTAGTAAAGAAGGTAGTGCGTGTATAATTGAACTTGTTGTGTTTACATGTACATTAATACATACTCACAGTTTTCACAGGACTTTATTCCACCTCTAAGAATATATCACCCTCCCAGTATATACCCCGGGGTCGGTACCTTGTCCTTCAGTCTCCTTACGCCTCCAGTCACCTGTAGGTAGGTACCAGGACTTTAAAAGGATCAAATAATCCACATATCAGAATGAAGTGACTTAAAACATAAGAGCTTTTATTCCCATTAACCAGCTCTTTTTTGCGAATCAGAAAGTACAAGCCAAAAATATCAATGTTAGTATACAAAAACAAAAAATCATACTGCCAATAAAAAATCCTTTAAAAACAATAAATTGTTCAACGCGTTTCATGGCCCTACAGGCCACTTCCTCAGGAGAAAAAACAAAAATGACCCATATTGCTTACCCTTTTCCTTTATACCCTATTAAAACTGCAGGGTCTATGCCTCCATTCCCACCAATACAACCCCTTTATTTCAGCGGCAATATGGTGTTCTTCCATATTCATCCGACGCAACCAATCCAGATTCCGATACCTTTTCACATGTTAAGGATAGGGAATGATACGTAATCAAAAATGAGACCACTCCTGATGTATTGGTATCCTCAAAAGGGACGTATATACTGGGAAGGCAATATATTCTTAGAGGAGGAATAAAGGACTCTGAAAAACATGAGTTATTATCAGCACAAGGGTATATGTGACGGATCAAGAGAAAGATTATCATTACTACACTCAGTGGATCTTCTGCACCGCCTGTTCTGTTTTATTTGTATCTATAGATGGTGATTCGCGGGGGATCCAAACCTGTATCAGACTCACTGCAAATATAATATATGAGGACTTTGTGTTTTATGTAGAAAATATCTATGTATATATTCATTTCTAAAAAGTATGGACTTTCAAATCTTTTATGAAAATGTAATGGTTTTGTTGGTTTCTTTCCTTTTTATAAATTCTGCACCTAGATCTGGGAAATGATAGCACATGAGAACCCATTTAGGGCAAGAATAATTAAGAGGCGCGCCACTGGGGCACAGCTCACATAAAACCTTTCAAACCGACTATCGAAATATTTTACCACATTGTTTCTCAAACACTTTGTCTCTTGTAGCATTAAAGTGTTAGTAATATCCAACAAAAAGTTTTTTGGAATGGTCTAAAACGTGTGCCTGGTGTTCAAGCACATGTTTTAGACCATTCCAATGAAGGGATTCCATGTAAGTAACGAGATCGCGGCACTTCTCAGGCGCCTCCGTGTCGACCGACATGAATCTCCTGCTGACAGCTTTACAGCTGTCAGTAGGAAACAGCTAACTTTAAACGTCCGTTTCTCTTAAACCATAGTGGTTTGAGAGATACGTTTTTTTGCATTTAGATTAGCTTTTTAAGCTCTTCTAAATGCAAAAAACTTTTTGTTGGACATTACTAACACTTTTTCCAAGCTAATAAAAACTTTTCTCCTCTTTTTAGCAGAACCCAAGCCCCTAACATTTACTGACATAAAACAGAAATGATCCATTACTTTAACAAATTCCCCTTCCCCCTCCCAAATATTATTCTTTTGTGAAATGTTTTTATATATGTTATATATCTGATAAAAATCTAAATAAAAACTTTTTGTTTAAAAAAAAGTGTGTGATGGGGCTATAGTCTATAAATAACATATAAAACATTTCATAAAGAATAATTTACATACAATAGATATAACATATTAAGATTGAAGTAACATTTTATATTTCTCCCCATATGAACTTTCAATCCAACAGGACGAAGTAAGCAAACATTTTTCTTAACAATTATTTTCAATAAAAGATAAATACTCAAATAACAAATAGATTTGATTTTTTCTAAAAATTTTGACTACGGAAACTTTTGTTTTCCAAAATGTTGCAATTGTTATCTTCGTTGCTATACAAAACAATACTAAAAATGTATCTTCATATTTTAGAAAGATTTTTTACTTTTTTGCTTCACAACAATTGGGAATTCCCGGATACATCTGCGCTAATTTAGCAGGAACTGAGTTAAGTGCAACATTCTATATTGCTGATCTCTAAAGTTGGTGTTTTTGGTGTTCTTTCAAAAAACGTCTTTCCAGTCTTTATCCTTTAGTATTTTCCTTGTTATCTCCTCCCAAGTGTTCATACAGTTCATTCAGAAATCAACATGTAAAAGTATTTCACATGACTGAGAAGTAATTTTCTTATTAGTTGTCTTATTAAATGTTCACATTGGAGCAATGGAAAATTAATATAATTACTGAATATGTTTTTTACTTGTTTGTTATGATATTATAAATATCATAAAAGGAAATATCTCCATCCAATTTGTTATGTTGTGGACAGGTGTCCCCACATAGATAAAGTAGAGCCTGACTCACTTGTAGGGTCAATGGGGAAGCAACACACGTACCCCGTTTATTTTAACATATACAGTAACGGAATGTCCCACAAGTTGCTCCGGATCGCAGCTGGAGGTATTTTGGCGCCTGCCCAGCTAGTCAGCTGGTATATGTGCAGAGCATCAGCGGGACAATGCTACTAGCACAGTGACTCTCGCTCAACTGCCTGCTTCTGGAACCGCATCCCGTCTATGACGTGCCGGCTGCTGATGTCATCAGCCGGCGCCCACACTACCGCATCGGCCTGAGATCTTCCCAGGGCCTCCACCGGGGGAAATCACTCCACAACACCTCTCCCTTTCCTGAAAGAACAGGACGCAAACGTACAACAAAAACACAAAGGGGAGAGAAAACTGGAACATCTTCATGGCTGCCGCCAACTTCTTAGAGTCACATCTGGTTCCCATCTCACTGGAGGGTGGGATTCTGTTGTCAGCCTGGCCACTACTGTTGGCGTTGGGGGTTCTCCATCGAGAACGGTAGCTGATCCACTGGAAGATGTCTCCGGAGGATTTGGTAAAGGTCTGTGACTTTCAGACATACTTGGTCTAGGCAAACTGACTGGAGGGCCAAGAGGCCACTTTCTGACTCTCTAGTTGCAACTGGCGCAGGAGGACCAGTGTGCAATTGATTTATATGTTGTTTCCACTTTAATCCATTGTCAGTCTGAACAATATAAGTCCGAGAACCCAACACCTGTATGATTGTGCCTGCACTCAATTTCCATGGACCTTGATAAGTGTGGGCCCAGACCACCCCTCTGAAAAACTGGAGCTGGAAGAGTACCTCAAGGAGAAGACTCACATAGGGAGCCGGGTACAGAGGGGGAAGGCTTGAAAACATCCAATTTGGTGCGGAGCCACCTGCCGAACATCAGGGAAGCAGGAGAAACCCCAGTAGTGGCATGAGGGGTCGTCCGATAGGAAGACAGAAACTCCAGGATAGTCAGGGTGAGATCAGCCAAAGGAGCAACTACCGCCATCGCAGCCTTGAAAGTCTGCACAAATCTCTCCGTCAGGCCATTCGTAGCAGGGTGATACGGAGCAGAAGTACGTGGCAAACCCCAATGGAGGCAAGGTAGGACTGAAAAACAGATGCAGTAAATTGAGGACCATTGTCCGTCACCAGCAGCTGAGGCAAGGCAAGCCAAAAACAGCAAAAACATGTCGAAGAAGTTTAATAGTTGCCTCTGAAGTGGTCAAAGACATGGGCCAAACCTCAGGCCACTTGGAGTATGCGTCCACCAGGATGAGATAGGACTTGCCAAGCAGAGGACCAGCAAAATCTAGATGCAAGCGGTCCCAGGGGCCGTCTGGCCTGGGCCAAGGAATGACTGGAGAATGCCCATAGTGGTATCTCGTAGCACAGGAAAGAAAAGAAAAAGAGGGCGCCCAATAGTGCCTGTAATCGTATAATACCACTCAGATGTAAAATGTTAAGTGAAAATATACTCACAAAACTGTTGGCTGATAATTGAATTAAATCAAAATCAGCTGAAATCACTTTTGGGGAATATCAACCTGTCCCCACTCAGGTACCTCCAAATGTTCCTGAATCAGTATTCAGTAAGGGAATCCAATAAAGAAGTGATGGCTGCTGAAGAACTTCCAAATAATAATTTTAATAAAAATTATATATGTAAAATATATGTATTAAAAAGACCAATTGTATAAACAATATGGTAACGTTTCGCGGCCTAGACCGCTTTATCAAACCAACTGGTCAAAAACACGACTGAAAGAAGCAAACACAGCAGCCATAACACTATTTAAACTTCCCTCCCCATCATTTGATTGGATGTTAGCAAGGTCAAAGGGCAAAGGTGAAATTATACCTATAATAAATGTATAAATGCATATATATATACAATCCTCACTTAAAATTACATAATTGTAAGTACATAGTGAGAAATTTATTTATAGAGATTGTATTTCAAGTCCACCAGCGATTAAAACTCATTAGTCTAAAAGATGACTCTTGCGTCCAAAAGAAAAACTCTCAAATAATATAATCCAAATATCTTACCAATCAGCAAAGACTGGAAGGACAAAATGAAATCTATAAAGATCAGTAGATAAAATGAATTGAAACAAAAAACTCATCCAAGGAATGACAACAGGAAACATTTAAGTTCGATGTTCCACAAGAACTGGAAAGCCATCTATTTAGAGATTGGAACTGATAAGTATAAAATGCCAGAAAGAAAGACATGTGTAGTTTGATCATTCAAAACAATGAAACAAATAATAAAAAAATTCTTATAACACTATTTATTAAGTTATCCCATAGTATGTGCTATCATATACCTATAACTTTATGCTCTATGCATTATGATATATTATACAATGTGACGACACATGTCGTAAACTTTTAAGCATATTATGAAAATATATAAATCACCAACATGCTCAAATTGTGTTATATTCTTCTTAACTTGTTTAAGTAGTGAATATTCAAACGTGTT
Source organism: Rhinophrynus dorsalis (assembly GCA_037306005.1). Classification (NCBI taxonomy): domain Eukaryota; kingdom Metazoa; phylum Chordata; class Amphibia; order Anura; family Rhinophrynidae; genus Rhinophrynus; species Rhinophrynus dorsalis. Next base: position 2,355,112 of record CM074724.1, on the reverse strand, counting down.
TATATATTTAAATACCTTAATAAAATTCAATCATGACCGATGTGCCAGGGAGATGAAAAAACCCCGAAATAATATGTGATCGAGTAAGGTTCACAAAACTGTGTATGTAACCCACGTGGGCGCACGTTTAACAACAAATAGAAACGTGCGTTCCACCTGCGTTCCACCGATCAACCAAAGTGAAAAAGGAGTCATACAGATCGAAAGACTAAACTAATAAATGCCTGATCGGTGCACGATCAACACCCACATAATGCCCCAAAAAAATAGATGAATAAATATGCCAAATGTGCTAAAACCGCTCAGTCTGGACCAGACATCATAGCAAAAAAGAACAACTGGCAAACCTACCAACCTCCAAACATACACTCCTGCTAGACCTACACTCTGCCAGGCGTATAAATATAAAATATAAGACAAAAAAACCCAAATAAATATCAGGATAATTGGAAATTGATCAAATGTGTGCACAATGTGTGTGCATAAAAAAATAAATATATACACTCACACATACACATGAAACACGCACATACAAATACCTGAGTGTGCGTCTAAAATCCCACACACACTCACATATGTGCAATCCCATACGCATATGTAAACACAAAAATACACACAATTACATATCCAAAGATCACTCACCATGCCACATCACAAGCTTCATTTAATCCTTGAGGTGTCATAGTCCCTAATCTAAAAATCCAGAAAGATTCTCTCATAACAAGTTTCTTAAGTGAATCCTGGCCACCATTTATTTCAACATGTTCGATGGGAAGAACCTTTAAAAGACTAGGATCTTGATTATGATGTTTTAAAAAATGTCTAGAAATACTATGCAGTAAATGACCCCTTCGAATGTTATATCTATGTTGGATCATTCTGGCTTTAAAGCTCTGTGTAGTCCTACCGACATATTGGAGATTACAGGGACACCTCAAAAGATATATGACGTGTTTAGTGTTGCAGTCCAAATAACTTCTGATATTAAAAATTTCTCCTGTAACATCAGAAGAAAAGGTTGAAGTTTCTTGCAATAACAAAGTGCACGTAAGACATTTGTGTGATTTACACTTATAAGCTCCCTTTCTATTTGACAACCTATCGCTACTCATATCCATAGATGCCTTCACTATATTTTTAATTGATGGAATCTGTTTGCAAGCTGTTGGGGCTAAAATGTTTTTAAGCGTCTTAGCTCTTCTGAAAATAACTCGTGGTTTAGAGGGAATATTCTTTTTCAAAAGGCGGTCCCAGGGGCCAGCTGGCCTGGGCCAAGGAATGACTAGAGAATGCCCATAGTGGTATCTCGTAGCACAGGCGGAATGATGACTCTGGAACCCCACAAGATACAACCATCTGACACACTGAGTTCCACTTGTCGATTCCAGTAGGGGCGACAAGCCGGGGGTACCGATGAAGGCCAGCCATTCAGAATAAACACATATATCTGATGTAACACCTCATCAGCATAGCAGCAGCAATCGTACTCGAAGTACACAGGGAGGTGTAACAAACATGATGGCGGTCCAAAGTCAGAGAAGAGGAAGTAGAAGGCCTGGAGACCCCATTGGCAGTCAGTCGCAGGGGAAGGCGAGACATAGCGTCCACATTAGCATGGTGAGTATGTGGTCGATACTGAATGGAGTAGTTGAATGCACCCAGGTACAGGGCATATCTCTGCAACCCTGCAGCCGCAGTTGGAGAAATACCTTTTTGAGGGTTAAAAATAGCAAGAAGGGGCTTATGAGCTGTAATCAGGATAAATGGACGTCCATAAAGATATAGCGTAAATTTTTGAAGAGCCCACACTATGGCTAGTGCTTCTTTATCTATTTGAGAATAGTTACGCTCTGCAGGTGTCAAAGATCTGGAAGCAAACGCGATTGGCTGCTCCGAACCATCAGGCATCATATGTGAGAGGACAGCCCCTAAGCCATATGGCGAGGCATCACATGCAACCGTGACCGGTTTGTGCAGGTCATAGTGTACCAACACACTAGATGACAAGATCATCTTCTTGGTCTCTTGGAAGGCGTGTTGACAATCTACGTTCCAGTCCCAGGGGGTGTTAGCTTCCAATAACCGGTGTAAAGGGTGCAAGACATGGGCTAAATTCGGCAAGAATCTGTGGTAATACTTTAATAATCCTAGATAGGAGCAAAGTTGCGAGACGTCTTTTGGTGCTGGAGCATCCACCAGTGCTTGAACTTTATCACTGGACGTGTGCAAACCATCCTTGGTGATAACATGACCACAGAAGGTAAAAGTCGGCTGGAAAAATTTACACTTATCCAAATTTGCTCTCAACCCATAATCCTGCAGACTTTGCAGGACAGAGATGACATTCTTGCGATGATCTCCATTGGTCTTACCCGTGATGAGCATGTCATCTAACAGACACTTTGTATGTGGTATACCCTCTAGAATAGTGTCCATCGTTCTCTGCCAGATGGCAGGGGCAGACGCAACACCAAATACCATACGCTGATATTGGTACAACCCTTTATGGGTATTGATGGTTACGTATTTGCGACTATCTGGGTGCATTTCCAGTTGCAAGTATGCCTGTCGTAAATCGAGCTTCGTAAACATCTGGCCCCCAGCCAACGATGCAAACAGCTCCTAAAGTCACGGCAGAGGATATTGTTCAATCTCCAATTGGCGGTTAATCGCCATCCGAAAATCTCCACATAGACGAATTTCACCCGTCTTCTTAATAACCGGGACAATCAGAGATGCCCAATCACTGCAGGAGACTTTCACTATCACGTCTTGTTCTTCCAGCCACAACAATTCACTTTCCACCTGTGCCCGAATAGTAAACGGCACGGTGCGTGCCTTGCAAAAACGTGGGACGGCATCTGGTTTCAACTGTAGCTGTGCTTGCATGCCTTTGACTGTGCCCGGGGTAGGATCGAACACATCTTTGAATGTTTGTCAAATTTCAGAAACCCAGTCCTGAGGGCAAGTTGAGTGAATGGATTTCACAGACGTTTGGACTTTCTCTATCCTAGTCATACCCAGTGCCTTAATCCACGCCCTTCCAAACAAAGGAGGACCTCCCTCTTCCACGACATATAATTGCAGTCTATGTGTGGAGTTCCTGTAAGAGACTGTCACCCAGGCATAGCCTAATGGATGTACCAGATGTCTGCTGTAAGTACAAAAACTCTAAGACGTAGATTCCATGGATAGTTGGAGTTGTGTGGACTGCACTTGACGAGCCGTCATCAGGGACACTATGGATCCTGTGTCCAAATCCATGATGACCTCACCTGCATATTATCATCAGGACAGTCCAGGTTATTAACTGTAAGGTGAGCCAACTAATCACCATCCTCAAACGGTTCCTCCGGCTCCACTTGCTGCAGTAGAAAATTGGTAGAACTGCGCTTGTTTCCTCTGGTTGCACCTCTTTGTGTACGAACACTCCAACAGACCTTGCTCAGATGACTCCTTTTTGAACAATTAAAACAAACCTCCTCTTTGAAATGGCATTGATTGGCGTTGTGGGAACTGGCACCGCAGTGGAAAAATTTACGAGGCAACTGTTGTACAGGAGGACTCAGTTTGGATGGAGTCAATTTTAATACAGAGGTGCCCCTTCTAAGGTCTGAGTCCCACGCTGAGCTTGCAAATGAGTTGCATCACGGTCAGCAATCTCCATGCCTACTGCAATATCCAGTGCAGATTGATCCCTCAAAGTTTTTTCAGAGAGTAAACGCTTTTGGATACTCTTATTTAACAGTCCACCAACAAACTGGTCTCTCAAAGCCCTAGGAGATGGGCACCAAAATTGCATGTGACAGCCAAGAGCCTCAAGTCCATCATGTACGCCTGTACCGATTCTCCTTGATGCTGCTTACAGGAGTAAAATCTAAAACTCTCATCAATTTCAAGTGGTTGGGGTTGGTGATAATTGGTCAGGATGTCGAGCAAGTCTTTCAGGGGTTTGTCTCCTGGTTTTATTGGAGCCAAGAAATTCTGTAGAATCGCATATGGTTTCCTCCCCACCGTAGTGATGAACACAGAAGTCTGTTTGGCGGCAGGGATATCACTCACCTGCATAAACTGATCCAGTCTGTCCGCATAGGAGGACCACGTTTCCACCTCCTCATTAAATTCTTGTAACGCGCCAAACACATTTGACATCATGGCGACTTCACTGACAAATCCAGAGAGGAAAGAGGAGAGTTGTAATTTTTAGCTGAATTTGTAATCCACACAACAGGAATCTGTCAAGACGTAACGGTATTTGTAATCCACACAACAGGAATCTAGTAGCGTAAACGTATTTGTAATCCACACAACAGGAATGTTTGTGATAGCAGCCGGATTTGTAATCCACACACAACAGGAATCTTATGATAAGCAGCTGGATTGGTAATCCACCCAACAGGAATCTTATGATAAGCAGCAGGATTGGTAATCCACACAACAGGAATTTTATGATAAGCAGCTGGATCAGTAATCCACCCAACAGGAATCTTATGATAAGCAGCAGGATTGGTAATCCACACAACAGGAATATTATGATAAGCAGCTGGATCAGTAATCCACACAACAGGAATCTTTTGATAAACAGCTGGATTGGTAATCCACACAACAGGAATCTTATGATAAGCAGCTGGATCAGTGATTCACACAACAGGAATCTTATGATAAGCAGCTGAATTGGTAATCCACACAACAGGAATCTTATGATAAGCAGCTGGATCAGTAATTCACACAACAGGAATCTTATGATAAGCAGCTGAATTGGTAATCCACACAACAGGAACCTTCACGCAGGTACAGGGACCCAATGACACCAAGGTAGAAAAACAATGAAGTAGATTCAAGATCACCTCGTCGCCACTGTTATGTTGTGGATAGGTGTCCCAACATAGATAAATTAGAGCCTGACTCACTTGTAGGGTCAATGGGGCAGCAACACACATACCCCGTTTATTTTAACATATACAGTAAAGGAATGTCCTACAAATTGCTCCGGAGGTATTTTGGCGCCTGTCCAGCCAGTCAGCTGGTATATGTGCAGAGCGGCAACGGGACGATGCTACTAGCACTGTGACTCGCGTCCTGTCTATGATGCGCTGGCTGCTGACATCATCAGCTAGCGCCCACACTACTGCATTGGCCCAAGATCTTCCCAGGGTCTCCACCGGGGGAAATCGCTCCACAACACAATTCTCTAACAAATTTTTTATGAGAAATAAAATCTCCTCTAAAAATCATATATCATATGGTATCAATGA
>CM074724.1:2234857-2344857 GCA_037306005.1 Rhinophrynus dorsalis | reverse complement strand
AGATTGCTGTTGCAGAAATTGTGGAGAAAAAGGAAAATTTCTACACATTTCGTGGGAATGTGAAATAGTGAAAAAAACATGGAGAAAGATCAACTCATTCTGAGTACTTACACAAACACACGGAATACACACACAAAACATGAGTACACACACAGACATACACTGATCATACACACACACACACACTATGTCTGAGTACATACACACTGAACACACACATACACACACAAACACTCTCTCTGGGTACATACACACTGAACACACACATACACACACTTACGCACTCAGTGAACGTACTGAATACATACACAAACCCACAGACAAATATTCTGAATACACGCATACAGTTGGTGTAAATGGAACTTTTTCAGGTTGGTGTAAAGTTATAAGTGGGGTGCCACAGGGTTCAGTCCTGGGCCCAATGCTTTTTAATTTGTTTATTAATGATCTAGAAGTGGGAATTGAAAGTCACGTCTCAGTCTTTGCTGATGACACTAAGCTATGTAAGGAAATACATACAGAGCTGGATGATTTATCTCTGTAAAAGGATTTAGATAAACTGAGTGAATGGACAGAAAAGTGTCAGATGACATTTAATGTAGATAAATGTAAGGTTATGTATTTGGGTTGTAGAAACAAACTTGCTACATATACTCTAAATGGGAAACAACTTGGGAAATCCTCATTAGAGAAAGATTTAGGAGAACTGATAGATGATAGACTTCACAGCAGTGTGCAGAGTCACTCAGCTGCTGCAAGAGCAAATAGAGTACTATCCTTTATAAAAAGAGGTGTAGGTGCACGGGATGTCTGGCTATGGCTGCTGATCCTTTGTTGGAGGAGGTCCGGGTCGTGTTGGAGGCAGGTGGTGGTTCCTGGCTGCGTGAACAGCTCGTGTGGCGGCAGAGTGAAATGTCTCTCCCTGGCGGGTCGGTTCGACCGGTGCACAGTACTGGTGCCCAGCCACCTCCTAGATTGGGCCCATCTGCTTCCCGTGGCTGGAGGAGGAGCATTAGCCCGGTGAGGAGGGGTGCAAGGAGGGGATCTACTTGTGGTGCGGAGGCTGGCCACCGGAGTGCCGGAGCATCCTCCTGGCACAGCGGATCTCACAGGAGGGAGGAGTCTTCACCTTTGGACATGCGTTCAACGAGGAGATCGGTGCAGAGTGGGCGGGAGTCTGCCAGGCGCAATAGGAGTTGCTCTGGCGTTCCGGTCATGAGGAGGCTGAGGTGACTTTCCTCTATTACTGTGGACGCGGCCCTGTATTGCATGGTCTCCTACCCTCTCCCCCCTCCTCCCACTCTGGGCTCCGATCCTCACCCTGGTCCTTGTTCCTACCTTCCTTCCCTGGTCCTTCCCCCTGATGGAGTCAGGTCGGCTACTACTTTCTCCCCACCCCCTCTGTTTTCTTTGGATGTGTGGTCGGGTACTCCCGATGTAATGTTGGTGGGGTTCCTCCTGCGGTGTGAGTGGGGCCCCTGATCTACATGTTCTCCCTCCAGCGGGGGCTGGGGCCTGTGCTGGATGTGGAGTTTGGGTGCGTTTCTGGTGTGGTTGAGGGCTCTCAATTAAAAAAAAAAAAAAAAAAGACAAATATTATCTACAATGCAAATGTTGAATATATGACGTGTTTTTATGTTTAGGGATAACACACAACACGTCATGTTTTCACGTCATGCACAAAATAAATTATGGGGGGATACTCTGCCTTCTTTTGGTCATGCCCAGTTTCGGTTCAGGTGGGGGTAGTTGCAGTGGGGTGCGCTCCTCCTCTTGGTGTTTTTGGGGGAGGCCTTCCCCCCGGCATGATATATCTGGGTGCCCCTGGGGGGGCTTTATTCACCCCGGTTTATAATGGTTTTGGGGGGCTTGTTGGCTGTTGGGTTACGTGGCTTCCCTTAATTTTCTTCCATGTTGCTCCGGGGTCATCCAGTTCGGGAGTTTATCAGCAGAGAGCGGACGCCAGTGGCACTGGGATGCTGGGTGGACCAGTGACACAGACCGTACTGGCAGTGCCTATGCCGGGTGCAGGTACGGGGCTGTCGGGATTGTTGGGCTCTGTCGGGAGGCGCAGAAGCAGTGGGGTCTCTACAACAAGCGTTGGACACTTGGCAAGACAGGGCTCTGGGAGATCCAAGTGGGTTGCTTCCCTCGACGGGGGTTTTGGGGGCCACTGGGTCTGCGTCTGGGTCTGTGTCTGTGGGGAGTGGTACTACTGTTTCTGCGCCCGTGGGAGGGTCTGCGGGTTTGCAGGGGGCTGGTTCTGGGTTGGTTAGTGTGGCCTCAGGGGGCTTCCCTGTACCGGTTGTGCCCGCTGCGTGCAGTTTGCAGGGGGTGGTGTCTCCCAACTTGGGAGGGGCTCCGGTGGCTGGTGGGCCCCTTGCTCAGTTTTCGGGGCCGGCAGTTGTCCCAGGGGTTGGAGGGAGTAGCCTGGTTCCTGGGGCCCCCAGTTTGATGGGCCTCCCCACAGCTGGGGTGGGGCATGGTTTGGGTTCTGGGGATTCCACATGGCAGGGTTTAGGTCCTGGGGGGTCTATAACTAGGGGGCCTCACTTGGGTGGGGTTCCGACCGCGGCCTATGGGGCCTCTTATATGTGTTGGTCAGGTCCCACTATTTAGTGGGATCACATGGAGATAGGGTTGTGGCTTTCTCTGATGACCCGTCCAGCTGGTTCTCCCATTGGCCTGCAGCCCTTTCAGACCGGCACCGGGGGGTTGGGGATCCCAGCAGAAGAAGATCGGTTTCTGCTGGCAATACAACGAGGGGCAGTGCAAGTGGGGGAGGATCCTGTAAGTTTGAACATGAATGTTCGGGCTGTTCAGGTTCTCCCCACTCAGCAAGTGCTTCAAAAAGCAGAAGGTGTGACAGAACTGTGGTGACTATAGTTGATTCCAGTACATTGCTGGAGTGCAGAGATAGTGGGGGGGTTGGGCTTTGATTCCACTCTACTCCAGGCCTGTGCTAAGGAATGTTAATTGATTCCTGCTGTGCTTCCTTGACCAATCAGAGGCGGTTATTGATGAGCCAGTTAAGAATGTAGGATTTCAATTCCTAATCTGCATTCTTATCCTGATAAGGATGCTGGTGGATGATTGGTCAAGCATAGAAACACTGTCCCAAGTCCTCATTTGCATGCTGATCTAGATAAGAGTCTCTGTAGTGTATAACCTGTGTGTTTGAGTCAATAAAGGAGAGTTCTTCCCTTCATCAAGTCTCGGCTGATGTTTGGGAACAGGAGGGTCAGTTTACTAGTGGAGTGTTATTCTGAGGGAGAAAGGAACTATAAAAGAGGTATCCAGCTTATGATACAAGGCGTCACGTTACAACTGGTGGCAAGCGGCGGGATTCGGCTTATCCCAAGGAACTGAAACTGAGACCAGCATCCAGGGGGAGATATAGCCTCTGGCTTGACCCCGGTCTCAGCAGCGCAGCAAGCAGTGGATGGAGCAACAGCGAATCTGAGACCAGCACCATGGGGAGATATAGCCGCTGGCTTGACCCCGGTCTCAGCAGCGCAGCGAGCAGTGGGTGGAGCAACAGCAAAACTGAGACCAGCATCCAGGGGGAGATATAGCCGCTGGCTTGACCCCGGTCTCAGCAGCGCAGTGAGCAGTGGATGGCCAAAGCAACTTGGATATCCTGGAACTTGGAGTACTAGTATCCACTGCATTAGGAGGTACCTGGGATCCTGCCTGTGGAACATGGCAAATCTAGGACCAATGGGCGCTGTTAAGCCCAACTGGAGACGGATTGAGAAGCTGGTGGCATTGCGATGGCCGCTTCTGGGGGACAATCCTCTGCGGGATTGGGAGGACAGCATGGACTGCTTTGTGAAGGTGGAAAGTAAGCTACAGGATCAGTATATCGCCCTGTACCAGAAAGCGGAGCATAAGTATTACAGCATGATCCGCCCCTCTTGTTCTGCTGCGGGCAATGGATACAATGGCCCAGGAGTAGGATGGGAGGCCATCTGTGTCGACCCCAACTTTGGCAGCAAGGAGGAGAGTAGGTTTTGGGAAATCAGGGATGCCCGGGAGGAGATGATGGGGTTCCAGAATATCCCTGAGCTAGCAGAGGAGCTGGAGGACCTGGTGGAGCAAGAGTGGCATCTGGAGCGAGCTTACCAAGGCCTTATCCGGAAAGTTGCGAGGCATACGGGGGAGGGACCACGGGCGGCCCCCCCATATACTATACCGCAGGAAGATGTGGCCTGGCTGGCCTACCCGCCCTGGGATGGAGGCTCCGACCTTGGAATGGAACAGTCCTTTGAGTCCTGCGACCCGGTGGGGTGGAGAATGAGGAATCTACTGCCCCACCTAGGACCCAATCCATCGGAAGAGACGGTGGCCCAACTTAAACTGTCGGTCGAGCAACAGTACTTTCAAGACATCCAGAGCCCCTGGGTTGCCCCATGCTGGGGGAGTGAGACAGTGATACGCACCAGCCCCTTTGTTACCCCGGACCTGAGGAGTTGGAATTCGCTGCTCCTCAGCCCCAAGAATGCCCCTGTACCAGGGGGTGGGACAACCGTCCCCCCTGGTGTACATTTGGCCCCTTCCCCTGTTTTTCCTACTGTTGTGAGTGAGAGAGAGCTCACCAGCAGACCCAAGAAGATGCTCCCTTTGTTAATGGACACTGCCCTGGAGAATGAGCAATGTGTGCTCTCCAGGGGCACGGTTGATACGACCCTGAGGAATGGGACTGCGGTCTTCCTCAGGGCAGAGAATGGCCCTGCGGTTTGTGGCCTGAAAGAAGAGGACCCCAGCAGACTGAAGGAGAACAGTGCTGCTGGCCCTCTTGTTGACCCTATGGACTGTGAACTGGTGGGTGGGAATGCGTTCCCCACCAGCCCCCCTGTGAACCCTGGCCTGGTGAGTAGAAGTGAGCTCCCCAGGGCCTGGGAAACCCCTGTTGCTGTGGATGAGACGCAGGTTCCCACCAGCAGCCCCTGTCCTTCCCCTTTATTATTGGATACTGCCCTGGAGAAAGAGAAATGTGTGCTCTCCAGGGGCGCAGATGTTATGGCCCTGAGGAATGGGACTGCGGTCTTCCTCAAGGCAGAGAATGGCCTTGGAGTTTGTGGCCTGAAAGAAGAGGACCCTAGCAGACTGAAGGAGAACAGTGCTGCTGGCCCTCTTGTTGACCCTATGGAGTGTGAACTGGTGGGTGGGAATGCGTTCCCCACCAGCCCCCCTGTGAACCCTGACCTGGTGAGTAGGAGCGAGCTCCCCAGGGCCTGGGAAACCCCTGTTGCTGTGGATGAGACACAGGTCCCCACCAGCAGCCCCTGTCCTTCCCCTTTGTTAATGGACACTGCCCTGGAGAAGGAGCAATGTGTGCTCTCCAGGGGCGCGGATGTTATGGCCCTGAGGAATGGGACTGCGGTCTTCCTCAAGGCAGAGAATGGCCTTGGAGTTTGTGGCCTGAAAGAAGAGGACCCTAGCAGACTGAAGGAGAACAGTGCTGCTGGCCCTCTTGTTGACCCTATGGACTGTGAACTGGTGGGTGGGAATGTGTTCCCCACCAGCCCCCCTGTGAACCCTGACCTGGTGAGTAGGAGCGAGCTTCCCAGGGCCTGGGAAACCCCTGTTGCTGTGGATGAGACACAGGTCCCCACCAGCAGCCCCTGTCCTTCCCCTTTGTTATTGGATACTGCCCTGGAGAAAGAGAAATGTGTGCTCTCCAGGGTCGTGGATGTTATGGCCCTGAGGAATGGGATTGCGGTCTTCCTCAAGGCAGAGAATGGCCTTGGAGTTTGTTGCCTGGAAGAAGAGGACCCCAGCAGACTGCCACAATGCAGTGCTGCTGCCCCTTGTGCTGTCCCTGTAGACTGTGAACTGGTAGGTGGGAGCGAGCCCACCAGCCCCTATGTGACCCCTGACCTGGTGGTTGGGAGCGAGCCCACCAGGCCGTGTAAAACCTTGGCTGTGATGAGTGGGACAACAGTCCTCATCAGCAGTCCCAAGCCTGTTGCCCCTTGTCCTGATACCCCAGCCTTGGTGAGTGGGACCACGGTCCTCACCAGGGATACCCTTGTTGCCCCTGGATCTTTTGACCCCAGCCTGGTGGGTGGGAAGTCATTCCCCACCAGGCCAACTGTTGATCCAGCCCGAGGGAGGGGGACCACCGTGCTCCCTAAGGAAGTTGGGAGTTGCCCCAGTTTTGCCAGCAGCCCACAGTCTGTTTGTCCTGGATTGGTGAGTGGGAGTGCGCTCCTCACCGGTCCTCTGGATGCCCCAACCCTGAGCAAAAGAGTCCCCAGTGTTTCCAGTACCCCTTTGGATGTTGCCTCAGCCCAGGAGAGTGAGAGCAGCATCCTCTCCTGTTCCCGTGGGGTACTTGCCCAACCAAAAGGGGGAGATGTCCCCAGCGTCCACCAAGGTGACCCCCAGGCCATGGGGAACCCAGAGACACTGTTGCCAAAAGGAGGTCCACCTTGTACACTGGCTATGGACCCTGAGTCACTGGACCCAGACCCAGGAGGGTCTGACCCCAGCTCTGCGTGGAGCCTGGCCCAGGAGAGGCCTCCCAACTTGGTGATAGCCAGGACCAAGAGGTACACGTTTCCCTGGCCCAGGACCAAGGACCCCAGTTTTACTCCTGGCCCCGGACAAGGGGCTCGTTTTTTCTTTCCAGACCCCAGGACTGTAGGGGCTGGCTGGGGACAAGACTTTTGGGACAAGTACTGTTGTGGACATGGAACCACAGGCAGAAAACCCCGGACATCCCTAAATTACACCCGACTGGGTCTAATCGGGTATGCCGGACATGGATACAAGGGGGAGATATGTGACAGAACTGTGGTGACTATAGTTGATTCCAGTACATTGCTGGAGTGCAGAGATAGTGGGGGGGTTGGGCTTTGATTCCACTATACTCCAGGCCTGTGCTAAGGAATGTTAATTGATTCCTGCTGTGCTTCCTTGACCAATCAGAGGCGGTTATTGATGAGCCAGTTAAGAATGTAGGATTTCAATTCCTAATCTGCATTCTTATCCTGATAAGGATGCTGGTGGATGATTGGTCAAGCATAGAAACACTGTCCCAAGTCCTCATTTGCATGCTGATCTAGATAAGAGTCCCTGTAGTGTATATAACCTGTGTGTTTGATTCAATAAAAGAGAGTTCTTCCCTTCATCAAGTCTCGGCTGATGTTTGGGAACAGGAGGGTCAGTTTACTATTGGATTGTTATTCTGAGGGAGAAAGGAACTATAAAAGAGGTATCCAGCTTATGATACAAGGCGTCACGTTACAGAAGGGTGGTGAAAAAGGTGGTGTCCTGGGGAGTAAGGGGCTTGACGCCGGTGGCCATAGACAGGATGCGCCCTTAACTAAGGGCTTAGAGGGATAGAGAAGCAACACGGGTCTTGGAAGAGGGTTTTGAGTTTGGTTTCCGGATTCCTGAAAGGGAGGGGTTTGGGGCGTCAGAAGCGGTTAATTTACAGTCGGCTTCCCGGTTCCTGTGGATTCTTAGTGGAAAGGTTGAAAAAGAGGTGGTTTGGGGTCGGATGGCAGGCCTTTTCGTGTCCGCCTCTCCCTGGTTTTCAGGTTTCGCAGCTGGGTGTGATCCCCAAAAAAGAACCTGGGAAGTTCCAGCTCATTCACCATCTGTCTTTCCCTTACGGGTCTTCGGTCAACGATGCAATTGACCCGTCCCTGTGTTGTGTTTCCTACGTGTCTTTTGACAGGCCGGTGGCCCTGGCACTCAGAGCCGGCCGGGGTGCCTGGTTCACAAAGGCGGACGTGGAATCGGCTTTCCGCCTTCTCCCGGTGCATCCGGACAGCCATCATCTCTTGGGGTGCAGGGTGGTGGAGGATTACTATGTGGACTTGTGTCTGCCCATAGGGTTCTCTATTTCCTGTGCCTTGTTAGAGCATTTCAGCACCTTTCTGCAATGGGTGATCCGCAGGGAGTCTGGTTTTTCCTCCATTCTGCATTATCTTGATGATTTTCTTTGTGTCGGTCCAGGGGGTCTGGATGTCTGCCGGTGCTTGCTGGATACTTTGCAGCAAGTTTGCTTTGATTTTGGGGTCCCGTTGGCTGGAGAGAAGATGGAGGGACCGACTATTTGATTGCGATTCTTGGGGATTGAGTTGGATTCGGTCGCCATGGAGTGTAGATTGCCGCAGGATAAATTGGATGACTTAAAAAGGGAAGTGTCGGCTTGCCTGGGGGCTCGGAAGGTGTCCCTTCGAACCTTGCAGTCCTTGTTGGGCCAGCTTAATTTTGCTTGCCGGATTATGCCGATGGGTAGAGTCTTCAACAGGAGGCTGGTACAGGCTACAGGTGGTGCCTCGAAGCCTCCCTCATCATCACATACGGATGACGTTGCCTTTGAAAGAGGCCTTTGGGAATCTAGACGTTTTCAGTCCTATATTAGGCCTAGTATGGTCTTGGGGGTTTAAGTTTGGCATTTTCTTATCTCTTACACCTTCTTGTTTTTTCTGTTTTTCAGGTGCGGTGGTTCCACAGTTGTGGATCCTTGGCCACTCATTTGTGTTCTGGGCGAGCCGGCGGTTCGTGACAGCAGCTTACAGATGTCCATTGATGGCTCCCTGGGCCCGGTCTCCTGGTTCGGGTATCGGGGCATGTGCTGGTCGCAGTTTATGCCGGAGGTGCTTCAGCTTGTCCTGCTTTGGGGGTGGTTCTTAGTGTCTTGTTGGTCCACCTCAGAGGTAATGATCTGGGGTTTACGCCTTCTTGGTTATTGGGGGAGACTGTTCGGGGGGATTTTGTTTGGTTGCTACAACGTTTTCCGGGTTTGCGGATTATCTGGTCGGAGATAATTCCGCGTCGGCACTGGGCTGGGGCCCGTGATCCGCGGGCACTGGATAGGAGTCGGATTCAGTTGAATCGGCGGGTTTCCAGGTTTGTCGTGGAAAGGGGGGGCTCGGCCATTCGCCACAGGGTTTTTGAGAGCACGGCTATTAATTTGTTCCGGGCTGACGGTGTCCACCCCAATGAGTTGGGATTGGATTTCTTCAACCTGGAGTTTTGCAGGGGGGGGGGTTGGAGCAGGCTGCAGCTTTGGTGGGGCAGGGTTTAATGAGTAGGTAGACGCATTAGCCTCTAGTGGTGCTTTGGGCCCTTGTCAATGTTTAGAAGGTCATTAAATTGGATATGTTACATGAAGATGGTAGGACAGCGGCCTAGGGGTAATGACACCCGGACTGTGTTGCGGGTTTTAGACACAGGTCTCATTCAGATGCATTGCTCAGCTAATGGGGCGAGGTAAGTTGAGACAAGTTTGGGGGTTTGAGCCTATGGCTCAAAAAGGGAGGAAAGGCAGGTGTTGGCCTATTAAAATTGGTTATTGGCAAGGGCTTAAAGGTTAAGGGAATGTTATGTTATTAAATGGTTAACATGTATTAATAAATAAAGCTGTGGCCTGAGTTAACCCATATTTGGTGGCCTGTGTTTTCTTGAACCAATCCCCCACGCATAATACATGTATAAATCCTTGGTTAGGCCTCATCTAGAATATCGATACAATTTTGGGCGCCTGTTCTAAAAAAAGACATTACTGAAATGGAAAAAGTGCAGAGACGTGCAACAAAACTGATAAAGGGATTGGAGGATCTGAGTTATAAAGAGAGACTAGCCAAACTGGGTTTGTTTACATTAGAGAAGAGACGTCTAAGGGGTGATATGATTACCATTTACACTTATATTAGAGAAGAGACGTGTAAGGGGGATATGATTACTATTTACACTTATATTAGAGAAGAGACGTGTAAGGGGAGATATGATTACCATTTACACTTATATTAGAGAAGAGACGTGTAAGGGGTGATATGATTACCATTTACACTTATATTAGAGAAGAGACGTCTAAGGGGTGATATGATTACCATTTACACTTATATTAGAGAAGAGACGTCTAAGGGGTGATATGATTACCATTTACACTTATATTAGAGAAGAGAGGTGTAAGGGGTGATATGATTACCATTTACACATATATTAGAGAAGAGACATGTAAGGGGTGATATGATTACCATTTACACTTATATTAGAGAAGAGAGGTGTAAGGGGAGATATGATTACCATTTACACTTATATTAGAGAAGAGACGTGTAAGGGGTGATATGATTACCATTTACACTTATATTAGAGAAGAGACGTGTAAGGGGTGATATGATTACCATTTACACTTATATTAGAGAAGAGACGTGTAAGGGGGATATGATTACCATTTACACTTATATTAGAGAAGAGAGGTGTAAGGGGTGATATGATTACCATTTACACTTATATTAGAGAAGAGAGGTGTAAGGGGTGATATGATTACCATTTACACTTATATTAGAGAAGAGAGGTGTAAGGGGAGATATGATTACCATTTACACTTATATTAGAGAAGAGATGTGTAAGGGGGATATGATTACTATTTACACTTATATTAGAGAAGAGATGTGTAAGAGGGATATGATTACCATTTACACTTATATTAGAGAAGAGACGTGTAAGGGGTGATATGATTACCATTTACACTTATATTAGAGAAGAGACGTGTAAGGGGTGATATGATTACCATTTACACTTATATTAGAGAAGAGACGTGTAAGGGGAGATATGATTACTATTTACACTTATATTAGAGATGAGAGGTGTAAGGGGTGATATGATTACCATTTACACTTATATTAGAGAAGAGAGGTGTAAGGGGTGAAATGATACCATTTACACTTATATTAGAGATGAGAGGTGTAAGGGGCGATATGATTACCATTTACACTTATATTAGAGAAGAGAAGTGTAAGGGGTTATATGATTACCATTTACACTTATATTAGAGAAGAGAGGTGTAAGGGGCGATATGATTACCATTTACACTTATATTAGAGAAGAGAGGTGTAAGGGGCGATATGATTACCATTTACACTTATATTAGAGAAGAGACGTGTAAGGGGCGATATGATTACCATTTACACATATATTAGAGAAGAGACGTGTAAGGGGCGATATGATTACCATTTACACTTATATTAGAGAAGAGACGTGTAAGGGGTGATATGATTACCATTTACACTTATATTAGAGAAGAGACATGTAAGGGGTGATATGATTACCATTTACACTTATATTAGAGAAGAGAGGTGTAAGGGGTGATATGATTACCATTTACACTTATATTAGAGAAGAGACGTGTAAGGGGTGATATGATTACTATTTACACTTATATTAGAGAAGAGACATCTAAGGGGAGATATGATTACCATTTACACTTATATTAGAGAAGAGATGTGTAAGGGGTGATATGATTACTATTTACACTTATATTAGAGAAGAGACATCTAAGGGGAGATATGATTACCATTTACACTTATATTAGAGAAGAGATGTGTAAGGGGTGATATGATTACTATTTACACTTATATTAGAGAAGAGACATCTAAGGGGAGATATGATTACCATTTACACTTATATTAGAGAAGAGAAGTGTAAGGGGTGATATGATTACTATTTACACTTATATTAGAGAAGAGACATCTAAGGGGAGATATGATTACCATTTACACTTATATTAGAGAAGAGAAGTGTAAGGGGTGATATGATTACCATTTACACTTATATTAGAGAAGAGAGGTGTAAGGGGTGATATGATTACCATTTACACTTATATTAGAGAAGAGACATGTAAGGTGTGATATGATTACTATTTACACTTATATTAGAGAAGAGACGTGTAAGGGGTGATATGATTACTATTTACACTTATATTAGAGAAGAGACGTGTAAGGGGTGATATGATTACTATTTACACTTATATTAGAGAAGAGACATCTAAGGGGAGATATGATTACCATTTACACTTATATTAGAGAAGAGACGTGTAAGGGGGGATATGATTACCATTTACACTTATATTAGAGAAGAGAGGTGTAAGGGGTGATATGATTACCATTTACACTTATATTAGAGAAGAGAGGTGTAAGGGGGGATATGATTACCATTTACACTTATATTAGAGAAGAGACGTCTAAGGGGTGATATGATTACCATTTACACTTATATTAGAGAAGAGAGGTGTAAGGGGTGATATGATTACCATTTACACTTATATTAGAGAAGAGAGGTGTAAGGGGTGATATGATTACCATTTACACTTATATTAGAGAAGAGACGTGTAAGGGGTGATATGATTACCATTTACACTTATATTAGAGAAGAGACGTGTAAGGGGAGATATGATTACTATTTACACTTATATTAGAGATGAGAGGTGTAAGGGGTGATATGATTACCATTTACACTTATATTAGAGAAGAGAGGTGTAAGGGGTGAAATGATACCATTTACACTTATATTAGAGATGAGAGGTGTAAGGGGCGATATGATTACCATTTACACTTATATTAGAGAAGAGAAGTGTAAGGGGTTATATGATTACCATTTACACTTATATTAGAGAAGAGAGGTGTAAGGGGCGATATGATTACCATTTACACTTATATTAGAGAAGAGAGGTGTAAGGGGCGATATGATTACCATTTACACTTATATTAGAGAAGAGACGTGTAAGGGGCGATATGATTACCATTTACACATATATTAGAGAAGAGACGTGTAAGGGGCGATATGATTACCATTTACACTTATATTAGAGAAGAGACGTGTAAGGGGTGATATGATTACCATTTACACTTATATTAGAGAAGAGACATGTAAGGGGTGATATGATTACCATTTACACTTATATTAGAGAAGAGAGGTGTAAGGGGTGATATGATTACCATTTACACTTATATTAGAGAAGAGACGTGTAAGGGGTGATATGATTACTATTTACACTTATATTAGAGAAGAGACATCTAAGGGGAGATATGATTACCATTTACACTTATATTAGAGAAGAGATGTGTAAGGGGTGATATGATTACTATTTACACTTATATTAGAGAAGAGACATCTAAGGGGAGATATGATTACCATTTACACTTATATTAGAGAAGAGATGTGTAAGGGGTGATATGATTACTATTTACACTTATATTAGAGAAGAGACATCTAAGGGGAGATATGATTACCATTTACACTTATATTAGAGAAGAGAAGTGTAAGGGGTGATATGATTACTATTTACACTTATATTAGAGAAGAGACATCTAAGGGGAGATATGATTACCATTTACACTTATATTAGAGAAGAGAAGTGTAAGGGGTGATATGATTACCATTTACACTTATATTAGAGAAGAGAGGTGTAAGGGGTGATATGATTACCATTTACACTTATATTAGAGAAGAGACATGTAAGGTGTGATATGATTACTATTTACACTTATATTAGAGAAGAGACGTGTAAGGGGTGATATGATTACTATTTACACTTATATTAGAGAAGAGACGTGTAAGGGGTGATATGATTACTATTTACACTTATATTAGAGAAGAGACATCTAAGGGGAGATATGATTACCATTTACACTTATATTAGAGAAGAGATGTGTAAGGGGTGATATGATTACTATTTACACTTATATTAGAGAAGAGACGTGTAAGGGGTGATATGATTACTATTTACACTTATATTAGAGAAGAGACATCTAAGGGGAGATATGATTACCATTTACACTTATATTAGAGAAGAGAAGTGTAAGGGGTGATATGATTACTATTTACACTTATATTAGAGAAGAGAAGTGTAAGGGGTGATATGATTACTATTTACACTTATATTAGAGAAGAGACGTGTAAGGGGTGATATGATTACTATTTACACTTATATTAGAGAAGAGACGTGTAAGGGGTGATATGATTACTATTTACACTTATATTAGAGAAGAGACATCTAAGGGGAGATATGATTACCATTTACACTTATATTAGAGAAGAGATGTCTAAGGGGTGATATGATTACCATTTACACTTATATTAGAGAAGAGAGGTGTAAGGTGTGATATGATTACTATTTACACTTATATTAGAGAAGAGACATCTAAGGGGAGATATGATTACCATTTACACTTATATTAGAGAAGAGACATGTAAGGGGCGATATGATTACCATTTACACATATATTAGAGAAGAGACGTGTAAGGGGTGATATGATTACCATTTACACTTATATTAGAGAAGAGATGTCTAAGGGGTGATATGATTACCATTTACACTTATATTAGAGAAGAGACGTGTAAGGGGTGATATGATTACTATTTACACTTATATTAGAGAAGAGACATCTAAGGGGAGATATGATTACCATTTACACATATATTAGAGAAGAGACGTGTAAGGGGTGATATGATTACCATTTACACTTATATTAGAGAAGAGACATGTAAGGGGTGATATGATTACTATTTACACTTATATTAGAGAAGAGATGTGTAAGGGGGGATATGATTATCATTTACACTTATATTAGAGAAAAGACGTGTAAGGGGTGATATGATTACCATTTACACTTATATTAGAGAAGAGACGTGTAAGGGGTGATATGATTACCATTTACACTTATATTAGAGAAGAGACGTCTAAGGGGTGATGTGATTACCATTTACACTTATATTAGAGAAGAGACATGTAAGGGGTGATATGATTACTATTTACACTTATATTAGAGAAGAGATGTGTAAGGGGGGATATGATTATCATTTACACTTATATTAGAGAAGAGACGTGTAAGGGGGATATGATTACCATTTACACTTATATTAGAGAAGAGAGGTGTAAGGGGTGATATGATTACCATTTACACTTATATTAGAGAAGAGAGGTGTAAGGGGTGATATGATTACCATTTACACTTATATTAGAGAAGAGAGGTGTAAGGGGTGATATGATTACCATTTACACTTATATTAGAGAAGAGAGGTGTAAGGGGGATATGATTACCATTTACACTTATATTAGAGAAGAGAGGTGTAAGGGGTGATATGATTACCATTTACACTTATATTAGAGAAGAGAGGTGTAAGGGGTGATATGATTACCATTTACACTTATGTTAGAGAAGAGAGGTGTAAGGGGTGATATGATTACCATTTACACTTATATTAGAGAAGAGAGGTGTAAGGGGTGATATGATTACCATTTACACTTATATTAGAGAAGAGACGTGTAAGGGGTGATATGATTACCATTTACACTTATATTAGAGAAGAGAGGTGTAAGGGGTGATATGATTACCATTTACACTTATATTAGAGAAGAGACATGTAAGGGGTGATATGATTACCATTTACACTTATATTAGAGAAGAGAGGTGTAAGGGGTGATATGATTACCATTTACACTTATATTAGAGAAGAGACGTGTAAGGGGTGATATGATTACCATTTACACTTATATTAGAGAAGAGAGGTGTAAGGGGTGATATGATTACTATTTACACTTATATTAGAGAAGAGAGGTGTAAGGGGTGATATGATTACCATTTACACTTATATTAGAGAAGAGAGGTGTAAGGGGTGATATGATTACCATTTACACTTATATTAGAGAAGAGAAGTGTAAGGGGTGATATGATTACCATTTACACTTATATTAGAGAAGAGACGTGTAAGGGGTGATATGATTACCATTTACACTTATATTAGAGAAGAGAGGTGTAAGGAGTGATATGATTACCATTTACACTTATATTAGAGAAGAGACATGTAAGGGGTGATATGATTACTATTTACACTTATATTAGAGAAGAGAGGTGTAAGGGGTGATATGATACCATTTACATGTATATTAGAGAAGAGAGGTGTAAGGGGTGATATGATTACCATTTACACTTATATTAGAGAAGAGAGGTGTAAGGGGTGATATGATTACCATTTACACTTATATTAGAGAAGAGACGTGTAAGGGGTGATATGATTACTATTTACACTTATATTAGAGAAGAGAGGTGTAAGGGGGATATGATTACCATTTACACTTATATTAGAGAAGAGACGTGTAAGGGGTGATATGATTACCATTTACACTTATATTAGAGAAGAGAGGTGTAAGGGGTGATATGATTACCATTTACACTTATATTAGAGAAGAGACGTGTAAGGGGTGATATGATTACCATTTACACTTATATTAGAGAAGAGAGGTGTAAGGGGTGATATGATTACCATTTACACTTATATTAGAGAAGAGAAGTGTAAGGGGTGATATGATACTATTTACACTTATATTAGAGAAGAGACGTGTAAGGGGTGATATGATTACCATTTACACTTATATTAGAGAAGAGACGTGTAAGGGGGATATGATACCATTTATACTTATATTAGAGAGGAGAGGTGTAAGGGGTGATATGATTACCATTTACACTTATATTAGAGAGGAGAGGTGTAAGTGGTGATATGATTACCATTTACTCTTATATTAGAGAAGAGACGTCTAAGGGGTGATATGATTACCATTTATACTTATATTAGAGAGGAGAGGTGTAAGGGGTGATATGATTACCATTTACACTTATATTAGAGAGGAGAGGTGTAAGGGGCGATATGATTACCATTTACACTTATATTAGAGAAGAGACGTGTAAGTGGCGATATGATTACCATTTACTCTTATATTAGAGAAGAGACGTCTAAGGGGTGATATGATTACCATTTATACTTATATTAGAGAGGAGAGGTGTAAGGGGTGATATGATTACCATTTACACTTATATTAGAGAGGAGAGGTGTAAGGGGCGATATGATTACCATTTACACTTATATTAGAGAAGAGACGTGTAAGGGGCGATATGATTACCATTTACACTTATATTAGAGAAGAGACGTGTAAGGGGTGATATGATTACCATTTACACTTATATTAGAGAAGAGACGTGTAAGGGGTGATATGATTACCATTTACACATATATTAGAGAAGAGACGTGTAAGGGGTGATATGATTACCATTTACACTTATATTAGAGAAGAGACGTGTAAGGGGTGATATGATTACCATTTACACTTATATTAGAGAAGAGACATGTAAGGGGTGATATGATTACCATTTACACATATATTAGAGAAGAGATGTGTAAGGGGAGATATGATTACCATTTACACTTATATTAGAGAAGAGACGTCTAAGGGGGATATGATTACCATTTACACTTATATTAGAGAAGAGAGGTGTAAGGGGTGATATGATTACCATGTACACTTATATTAGAGAAGAGACGTGTAAGGGGTGATATGATTACCATTTACATTTATATTAGAGAAGAGACGTGTAAGGGGGATATGATTACCATTTACACTTATATTAGAGAAGAGACGTGTAAGGGGTGATATGATACTATTTACACTTATATTAGAGAAGAGATATGTAAGGGGTGATATGATTACCATTTACACTTATATTAGAGAAGAGACGTGTAAGGGGTGATATGATTATCATTTACACTTATATTAGAGAAGAGAGGTGTAAGGGGTGATATGATTACCATTTACACTTATATTAGAGAAGAGAGGTGTAAGGGGTGATATGATTACCATTTACATTTATATTAGAGAAGAGACGTGTAAGGGGGATATGATTACCATTTACACTTATATTAGAGAAGAGACGTGTAAGGGGTGATATGATACTATTTACACTTATATTAGAGAAGAGATATGTAAGGGGTGATATGATTACCATTTACACTTATATTAGAGAAGAGACGTGTAAGGGGTGATATGATTATCATTTACACTTATATTAGAGAAGAGAGGTGTAAGGGGTGATATGATTACCATTTACACTTATATTAGAGAAGAGAGGTGTAAGGGGCGATATGATTACCATTTACACTTATATTAGATAAGAGACGTGTAAGGGGTGATATGATACTATTTACACTTATATTAGAGAAGAGATGTGTAAGGGGTGATATGATTATCATTTACACTTATATTAGAGAAGAGACGTGTAAGGGGTGATATGATTACCATTTACACATATATTAGAGAAGAGACGTGTAAGGGGTGATATGATTACCATTTACACTTATATTAGAGAAGAGAGGTGTAAGGGGCGATATGATTACCATTTACACTTATATTAGATAAGAGACGTGTAAGGGGTGATATGATACTATTTACACTTATATTAGAGAAGAGATGTGTAAGGGGTGATATGATTATCATTTACACTTATATTAGAGAAGAGACGTGTAAGGGGTGATATGATTACCATTTACACATATATTAGAGAAGAGACGTGTAAGGGGTGATATGATTACCATTTACACTTATATTAGAGAAGAGACGTGTAAGGGGTGATATGATTACCATTTACACTTATATTAGAGAAGAGACGTGTAAGGGGTGATATGATTACCATTTACACTTATATTAGAGAAGAGACGTGTAAGGGGTGATATGATTACCATTTACACTTATATTAGAGAAGAGACGTGTAAGGGGTGATATGATTACCATTTACACTTATATTAGAGAAGAGAGGTGTAAGGGGCGATATGATTACCATTTACACTTATATTAGATAAGAGACGTGTAAGGGGTGATATGATACTATTTACACTTATATTAGAGAAGAGATGTGTAAGGGGTGATATGATTATCATTTACACTTATATTAGAGAAGAGACGTGTAAGGGGTGATATGATTACCATTTACACATATATTAGAGAAGAGACGTGTAAGGGGTGATATGATTACCATTTACACTTATATTAGAGAAGAGAGGTGTAAGGGGCGATATGATTACCATTTACACTTATATTAGATAAGAGACGTGTAAGGGGTGATATGATACTATTTACACTTATATTAGAGAAGAGATGTGTAAGGGGTGATATGATTATCATTTACACTTATATTAGAGAAGAGACGTGTAAGGGGTGATATGATTACCATTTACACATATATTAGAGAAGAGACGTGTAAGGGGTGATATGATTACCATTTACACTTATATTAGAGAAGAGACGTGTAAGGGGTGATATGATTACCATTTACACTTATATTAGAGAAGAGACGTGTAAGGGGTGATATGATTACCATTTACACTTATATTAGAGAAGAGACGTGTAAGGGGTGATATGATTACCATTTACACTTATATTAGAGAAGAGACGTGTAAGGGGTGATATGATTACCATTTACACTTATATTAGAGAAGAGACGTGTAAGGGGTGATATGATTATCATTTACACTTATATTAGAGAAGAGAGGTGTAAGGGGCGATATGATTACCATTTACACTTATATTAGAGAAGAGAGGTGTAAGGGGTGATATGATTACCATTTACACTTATATTAGAGAAGAGACGTGTAAGGGGTGATATGATACCATTTACACATATATTAGAGAAGAGACATGTAAGGGGGGATATGATTACCATTTACACTTATATTAGAGGGGGATATGATTACCATTTACACTTATATTAGAGAAGAGAGGTGTAAGGGGTGATATGATTACTATTTGCACTTATATTAGAGAAGAGACGTGTAAGGGGTGATATGATTACCATTTACACTTATATTAGAGAAGAGACGTGTAAGGGGTGATATGATTACCATTTACACTTATATTAGAGAAGAGACGTGTAAGGGGTGATATGATTACCATTTACACTTATATTAGAGAAGAGACGTGTAAGGGGTGATATGATTACCATTTACACTTATATTAGAGAAGAGAGGTGTAAGGGGTGATATGATTACCATTTACACTTATATTAGAGAAGAGACGTGTAAGGGGTGATATGATTACCATTTACACTTATATTAGAGAAGAGACGTGTAAGTGGTGATATGATTACCATTTACACTTATATTAGAGAAGAGACGTGTAAGGGGTGATATGATTACCATTTACACTTATATTAGAGAAGAGACGTGTAAGGGGGGATATGATTACCATTTACACTTATATTAGAGAAGAGACGTGTAAGGGGTGATATGATTACCATTTACACTTATATTAGAGAAGAGAGGTGTAAGGGGGGATATGATTACCATTTACACTTATATTAGAGAAGAGACGTGTAAGGGGCGATATGATTACCATTTACACTTATATTAGAGAAGAGACGTGTAAGGGGTGATATGATTACCATTTACACTTATATTAGAGAAGAGACGTGTAAGGGGCGATATGATTACCATTTACACTTATATTAGAGAAGAGACGTGTAAGGGGGATATGATTACCATTTACACATATATTAGAGAAGAGATGTGTAAGGGGGGATGTGATTACCATTTACACTTATATTAGAGAAGAGACGTGTAAGGGGGGATATGATTACCATTTACACTTATATTAGAGAAGAGACGTCTAAGGGGAGATATGATTACCATTTACACTTATATTAGAGAAGAGAGGTGTAAGGGGTGATATGATTACCATTTACACATATATTAGAGAAGAGAGGTGTAAGGGGGGATATGATTACCATTTACACTTATATTAGAGAAGAGATGTGTAAGGGGAGATATGATTACCATTTACACTTATATTAGAGAAGAGATGTGTAAGGGGTGATATGATTACCATTTACACTTATATTAGAGAAGAGACATCTAAGGGGAGATATGATTACCATTTACACATATATTAGAGAAGAGACATCTAAGGGGAGATATGATTACCATTTACACTTATATTAGAGAAGAGACGTGTAAGGGGCGATATGATTACCATTTACACTTATATTAGAGAAGAGACGTGTAAGGGGGATATGATTACCATTTACACATATATTAGAGAAGAGATGTGTAAGGGGGGATGTGATTACCATTTACACTTATATTAGAGAAGAGACGTGCAAGGGGGGATATGATTACCATTTACACTTATATTAGAGAAGAGATGTCTAAGGGGTGATATAATTACCATTTACACATATATTAGAGAAGAGATGTGTAAGGGGGGATGTGATTACCATTTACACTTATATTAGAGAAGAGAGGTGTAAGGGGTGATATGATTACCATTTACACTTATATTAGAGAAGAGACGTGTAAGGGGGGATATGATTACCATTTACACTTATATTAGAGAAGAGAGGTGTAAGGGGTGATATAATTACCATTTACACTTATATTAGAGAAGAGAGGTGTAAGGGGTGATATGATTACCATTTACACTTATATTAGAGAAGAGATGTGTAAGGGGAGATATGATTACCATTTACACTTATATTAGAGAAGAGATGTGTAAGGGGTGATATGATTACCATTACACTTATATTAGAGAAGAGACATCTAAGGGGAGATATGATTACCATTTACACATATATTAGAGAAGAGACATCTAAGGGGAGATATGATTACCATTTACACTTATATTAGAGAAGAGAGGTGTAAGGGGTGATATGATTACCATTTACACTTATATTAGAGAAGAGACGTGTAAGGGGTGATATGATTACCATTTACACTTATATTAGAGAAGAGAGGTGTAAGGGGTGATATGATTACCATTTACACTTATATTAGAGAAGAGACATGTAAGGGGTGATATGATACCATTTACACTTATATTAGAGAAGAGACGTGTAAGGGGTGATATGATACCATTTACACTTATATTAGAGAAGAGACGTCTAAGGGGAGATATGATTACCATTTACACTTATATTAGAGAAGAGAGGTGTAAGGGGTGATATGATTACCATTTACACTTATATTAGAGAAGAGACGTGTAAGGGGTGATATGATTACCATTTACACATATATTAGAGAAGAGAGGTATAAGGGGAGATATGATTATCATTTACACTTATATTAGAGAAGAGACGTGTAAGGGGAGATATGATTACCATTTACACTTATATTAGAGGAGAGACGTGTAAGGGGTGATATGATTACCATTTACACTTATATTAGAGAAGAGAGGTGTAAGGGGAGATATGATTATCATTTACACATATATTAGAGAAGAGAGGTGTAAGGGGTGATATGATTACCATTTACACTTATATTAGAGAATAGACGTGTAAGGGGTGATATGATTACCATTTACACTTATATTAGAGAAGAGACGTGTAAGGGGTGATATGATTACCATTTACACTTATATTAGAGAAGAGACGTGTAAGGGGAGATATGATTACTATTTACACTTATATTAGAGAAGAGACGTCTAAGGGGAGATATGATTACCATTTACACTTATATTAGAGAAGAGACGTGTAAGGGGTGATATGATTACCATTTACACTTATATTAGAGAAGAGAGGTGTAAGGGGTGATATGATTACCATTTACACATATATTAGAGAAGAGAGGTGTAAGGGGAGATATGATTACCATTTACACTTATATTAGAGAAGAGACGTGTAAGGGGTGATATGATTACCATTTACACTTATATTAGAGAAG
This sequence comes from Rhinophrynus dorsalis, assembly GCA_037306005.1. Lineage (NCBI taxonomy): Eukaryota > Metazoa > Chordata > Amphibia > Anura > Rhinophrynidae > Rhinophrynus > Rhinophrynus dorsalis. The sequence continues at coordinate 2,322,576 of CM074724.1, read as the reverse complement.
AGACATCTAAGGGGTGATATGATTACCATTTACACTTATATTAGAGAAGAGACGTGTAAGGGGTGATATGATTACCATTTACACTTATATTAGAGAAGAGACATCTAAGGGGTGATATGATTACCATTTACACATATATTAGAGAAGAGAGGTGTAAGGGGTGATATTATTACCATTTACACTTATATTAGAGAAGAGACATCTAAGGGGTGATATGATTACCATTTACACTTATATTAGAGAAGAGACATCTAAGGGGTGATATGATTACCATTTACACTTATATTCCAGGTCAATACAAAGAACTATCCAATGAATAATTTACAAAAAGAGCTGAGCTAAGATCAAGAGGTCATCCATTAGGACTAGATTTAAGGTGCTTTTGACTAAAACAAAGGCAGAGCTTTTTTACATTATGGGCAGTAAAGGTATGGAATTCTTTGCCTTGGGAAACTGTGCTTGCAGATACTGTTATTAAAAAGAAATGGATGCATATCTATTAAGAATTACGACGGATGGCTTCAAAACAGATTGGATGTTGATCCAGGGAACTATCTGACTGCCATTTGGTGTCAGAAATGATTTTTTAACCCACTTGGGACCTAATTGGAAATGGCCTCAATTTTTTTTTTAACCTTCCTCTGGATCAGCAGGGTTGGTTTAGCATGGGCTGAACCTGATGGACACATGTATTTTTTCAGCCTATAAATTATATTACTATACTCTTACACACACACATTGTATACACACATTTACACCCACATACGTGTGTGGTGTTCGTTGGTATTGTTGCAGGCAATGTCTTGGGCAGCTGAATGCAAGAGGAACCAGGAAGTGACATCATGCATCTATGCTTCCTAGTTGTCCTCCTCAGTCTGGAGCAAGTCACCACACTGTAAAGAGCCTTCCCGCTCTGCTCTGCAATAAAGTCCAGCTGATGTGCTGGCAAGCATGATTCGGGACTTTGCCCTGCAGTGTTGTAATGCAAATAAATGGAGTTGGCCGGTTGCTGCTCCATTGACCTGCACAAGTTGTATGTGGATTCATTGCATCATATACCACTAGTTGGGGACATAACAGTGGCGACGAGGCTGTGGACTATTCCTTCTACGGATTTAGTGTGTATCCCTGCTGGCCTGTCTGCTCCTGAGAACCAGGTATTCCTGCAATATATATATCCAGCCATATATGTTAGTGTTTCTGAAACCATAATCTCCTACAAGCTTATTACTGGACTGTGCTTGTCATCCTATACAGTATTACAACTGATTGCTTACCACCTCTTATCATGGCTGCCCTGTTTGGAACTTTACAAGAATTTAATGAAGGAGATGAAACATGGTTTACTTATTCTGAGAGATTAAAGCAGTTTATGGCTGCAAATGACATTCCTGAAGAAAAACAAACTGCTGTCTTTCTCTCTGTTGTTGGCAGGAAACCTTTTGCTGTATTACAAAATTTATTAGCCCCTGATTCTCCTGGAGATAAGTCTCTAAAAGATTTGCTTGATGCTTTAACTCATTTCTACCAACCTAAGCCTCTTGAGATTGCAGAAAGGTTCCGTTTCTATACAAGAAAGCAACATCAGGGGGAGAGTGTTCAGTCCTTTATGGTGGAACTCAGACGCTTGACTGTAACCTGTAATTTCCGGACAAATTTGTCTGCAGCTTTGAGAGATCAATTTGTGTGTGGCTTATTCCATAAAGCAATACAAAAGCGTTTATTGTCTGAAAAAGATTTAATTGAAAAATCTGCTATGGAGATAGCTGTTGCAATGGAGATGGCTGAAAGAGATTCTGCGCATCTACAAGCTCAAAATTCTGGTCCTCCACAGGGATTGGAGGAAGCTACTGCTGTACTGAAATTTTCTCAGAGCAGACCAGCTACACAAAGGGTGCCAGTTTCTACTAGAAAATGTTTTCGTTGTGGTGCCACCTCACACGAGTCCCACCAGTGCAGATTTAAGGAGGAGATTTGTTATAATGGCTCCAAACGTGGACATTTGAGTAAAGTCTGCAGAAGTGCTAGATCTCAGAGAGGTTCCTCTCAGGAACCAGACGTTCTTCAACCAATATTCTCCACCCTCACTTGGAAACAGATGAACCATTTGATGAAGGAGGTTGAATATCTCATTTGACTGTTCATAACTTAACAGGATTTGATGACTCTATGCAAGTAAGACTGCAGATCAACGGCAGGGATGTAATGATGGATGTTGATACCGGATCTGCAGTCTCTGTAATGACTCTGAAACAGTTAACTTCAGTAGGAATTCTGCTACAGTGGGAACCAACAACCCTACACCTTAAAACATACAGTGGACACATTCTTAAACCTCTAGGTTGTGCTGACGTCAGGGTGACGTACAAAGGCCTGACTCATCAAGTGCCTCTCTATGTCATATGGGATGGTGGACCACCACTATATGGGCGCTCATGGATTCGTTTAATTGGTATGCCTGACACTCAGTTCTGTCTGTCAAAGATCCAGTCTCTACAACCAAAAAATCACCAACATTGGGTGGCTGAATTTCAGTCAAAATACAAAGATGTTGTGACCAGATGGAATAACTTACGACTATACCACTTGACATATTGATCCCTATGTTGTACATTGTGTGACATAATGTAATAGTTTGGATGGGGTTACTGTAATTCCTTTACAGGGATATGATAGTTGGGAGCCAGAGTGCAGATAATAAAGGCTATGCCCAGCACTCCTGCTTGCTTCAGATCTGTGTAACTTGGCTAAACAATGACTGGAATGTTGATTGGCTCCTGCTGTGCTTCCTTGACCAATCAGGGGAGGTTATTATGGTCCAGTCAAAATGCCCCTTTTCCAATCCCTACTTTGCATTCTTATCTGGATAGGAGTGACTGGAAATGTAGGCCATTATCTGATTGGTCAAGCATAGCAACACTGTCCCAAGCACTAATTTAAGTTCTAATCTTGATAAGAGTGTCTGGAAGTGTATATAAGCAGTGTGTTTCATCAATAAAGCTGTTCTGTTCTACCCTCCTTAATACAAGTCTCGGCTGTATTTCTGGAGGGGACTTAGACTGGGGATTCTCACCTTAGCCACTACAGGAGCAAATTCACTTTCCCCGCAGGTCTACTGGCGTAGGGCCTCTGGGAACCCTACCTAGGGTTCTGCAGCTAAATTCACTATCTCTGCCAGTCTGCCAGGGGGCAGCATCCAGTTGTTCCTGCCTGAGCATCCAGGACCTCCAGGAAGCAGCAGGGCTCCAGCCGGCCGTGGAAGAGGGCAGCAGCAGCGGCGGTTCAGGAACCGACGGCCCCAAAAGGGTCCGGTAAATCCTGGTACTGTCACATCTGGTGTCAGAAGTGGGATGCCCTCTTCCTAAAGGCATCCAAACCACTACTGGGACAATCTCCATCGGGAGATTTGGCTGGAGCCAGTGGCAGGTGTATGGAGGAATTCTACAATCAGCTAAAGCGATCCACCTTAAAAGAGATCCTAACTGCCAGAGGCGGAGAAGCAAGGGGACCCAGGAAGACTGATTTGGTTGAGGCTTTGATGCAGATGGACCACCTATCAGTTGGAACAGCCAGCCCTGCCAGCCGGCAGACCAGCATGGGATCCGGGGAGAGCCCTACAGAGCATGAGGATGCCTTCACCCGAGCTGTCAAGATCCGACTTGCATTTTATGGCCCCAATCCCTCTGCTGAGGTAGTGGATAGAGTAATGGCCATGGTGACTCAGGAGAGGACAGCAGAAAGGGAGGACCGCATGAGGATGGCAGAACTGGAGAGAGTCCCAAGAGATTCAGGATCTCCATGGAGCTATGGAGCCAGGAATGGCAAACTGCCTCATCAAGCCTTCAAGGTGTTTGAGGAAAGCACAGGTAACATAGGTGGGTACCTGCAAGATTTTGAGAGGCAATGTGCCCTTCATGAGGTGGATTCGAGAGACTGGGTAACAATTCTGGCAGGCAAGCTGACTGGACGTGCAGCCGAGGCATATCGAGCCCTACCTGACGACGTCAGCCGGGATTATGCGGAGGTGAAACGGTGCCTGCTTGCCCGGTATGCGGTCACCCCAGATGCTTACCGGCGGAAGTTCCGGGATACCCGATGGCGGGAACAGGACTCTTATGCAGAATGGGTGTACCGCATGGACCGTGCTTGTGCCAACTGGCTACTGGGCTGCAATGCAAAAACTATGGAGGATTGTCGGCAGCTTTTCCTACTGGAGCAATTCTTTCACCATACACCTCCTGAAGTTCGGGATTGGGTACGGGACCATGACCCAGCTACGGTGGGGGAAGCAGCCAAGTTGGCCGATAAATATGTGGAAACTAGGAAGAGTGGGCCCTGTCCCTCTCCTCTCCCACCCAGAGGGTCTAATTCCACTCCTCGAGGGGTCCAGGTACCACTGCCCAGCCCCATTCCAGCCACTTCCAACTCTCCCAGTAGAAGGCGCAGTTCTGGCCGGCAGTGCTATAATTGTTTGCAGCTGGGACATGTTCGGAGCAATTGCCCTCAGAGACGGCCCAGACCTAGACCCCTACACCAGAGGCCAATACCTCCACCAGTCCCACCCCGGAGTGCACCAAGACAAGCCTACTGTATGGAAAGATATGTGGAGACTCAAGAGAATGGGCCCTGTCACTCCCCTGTACAATCCAAAGGAATTACTACAGACACTCCAATGGGCCAGATCCCACATCTCAGCTCCATTCCCATCAGTCACAACCAGCCCAGTAGAGGGCACCGCTATGGACTTCAGTGTGATGATTGTTTGCAGCCTGGGCACGTTCGGAGCAATTACCCTCAGAGACAGTCACAGCCTGGGCTCTTGCCCCAGCAGCCGGTATCTCTACCGGTCCCACCCCAGAGTGCACCAAGACAAGCCTACTGTGGAGGAGAGGACCCTGGCACTGAACCTATGGAGTATAATTTATCCATGCCCATGGGAGTGGATTACAATAATGCCCCTTTTGGCAGGGACGAAGTGTTGGGACCGATCCACGAGGTGAGCCTGGTCCAAACCGCCAGAACAGATAACCAAGGACACCATGGTCAGACAGTGCTGGTGAACGGGCAGCCAGCCAAGAGGTTGAGAGACACTGGGGCCACAATCACTATGGTACAACCCCACCGGGTCCTCCCCAGGCAGAGAACTGGCCGGACAGTGGCTGTACAAGTTGCTGGAGGAGCCATACACCAGATTCCCTTGGCCCGGATCACACTGGATTGGGGTGCTGGAGAAAGAGACTGTGAGGTGGGAGTGATGTCTGGCATCCCCGCTGAGGTACTGTTAGCAAACGATTTGGGGTATCTTACCAATGCCTTCGCAAGCTCCATGTCTGTACAACGCCAAAGGTGGATGCATTTCTGAATATGTTTGTAGGAAAAATGGACAGTTGTTACACAGCTGGAGCTTCTCCTTCCACCTTTACCATTCAGTGCAGACCTAGCAGGTATAACAAAAAGGCTGATAGACTATCCTGGCAAGAAGATGACTGAAAGACTTTGTGGACAGTGCAGAGGTGGATCCGTTGGGATCACACCTGCTCTGTCCAAGACTTGGGGGGGGAGTAATGTGACCAGATGGAATAACTTACGACTATACCACTTGACATATTGATCCCTATGTTGTACATTGTGTGACATAATGTAATAGTTTGGATGGGGTTACTGTAATTCCTTTACAGGGATATGATAGTTGGGAGCCAGAGTGCAGAAAATAAAGGCTATGCCCAGCACTCCTGCTTGCTTCAGATCTGTGTAACTTGGCTAAACAATGACTGGAATGTTGATTGGCTCCTGCTGTGCTTCCTTGACCAATCAGGGGAGGTTATTATGGTCCAGTCAAAATGCCCCTTTTCCAAACCCTACTTTGCATTCTTATCTGGATAGGAGTCACTGGAAATGTAGGCCATTACCTGATTGGTCAAGCATAGCAACACTGTCCCAAGCACTAATTTGTATTCTAATCTTGATATGAGTGTCTGGAAGTGTATATAAGCAGTGTGTTTCATCAATAAAGCTGTTCTGTTCTACCCTCCTTAATACAAGTCTCGGCTGTATTTCTGGAGGGGACTTAGACTGGGGATTCTCACCTTAGCCACTACAGGAGCAAATTCACTTTCCCCGCCGGTCTACTGGCGTAGGGCCTCTGGGAACCCTACCTAGGGTTCTGCAGCTAAATTCACTATCTCTGCCAGTCTGCCAGGGGGCAGCATCCAGTTGTTCCTGCCTGAGCATCCAGGACCTCCAGGAAGCAGCAGGGCTCCAGCCGGCCGTGGAAGAGGGCAGAAGCAGCGGCGGTTCAGGAACCGACGGCCCCAAAAGGGTCCGGTAAATCCTGGTACCGTCACAGATGTGTTTCCACGGGCTTGGGAAAAGTAAAGAATATGCAAGCTCAGTTGACGCTGAAGCCAGGAGCATCTCTTCATTTTTGTAAGGCCAGAACTGTTCCTTTCGCCATCAGGGCCAAGGTAGTGTACAAATTATTTTGTTTGGAAAGTCAAGGAGTAATCTCGAAAGTTCCTTGCAGTGATTGGACTTCGCCCATTGTGCCGGTGGTTAAGAAGAATGGAGAAATCCGCCTGTGTGGGGACTTTTGTATGGCTATAAATAGTCAGCTAGAGGTGGAGCAGTATCCGTTACCATGCTTAGAGGAACTTTTTGCTTCCTTAGCTGGGGGACAGTCTTTCACAAAACTGGATTTGCGGCAAACTTAGCTTCAGCTGGAAATGCATCCTGACAGCAGACAGTACCTAACGATTAACACCCATAAGGGTCTTTACCAGTATCAGCGTATGGTGTTGCCTCTGCCCCAGCGATATGGCAGCGTACAATGGACACTATTTTGGAGGGCATCCCGCAACACCAAATGTCTATTAGACGATATGTTAATAACTGGCCAGACGGAGGAAGCACACAGAGGAAATGGGGAGGCTGTTCTGCAATGGTTGAGAGAGCACGGGCTGAAACCCAATATTGAGAAATGCCAAATTTTTCAGAAACAGCTAAAGTTTTTCAGTCACATGATATCAAAGGAGGGTTTACATACCGCTAAAGACAAAGTTCAAGCTCTAGTCAACGCCCCTCCTCCATCTGATGTTTCTCAGCTACGCTCTTATCTTGGGCTTCTCAATTATTATCACCGTTTTCTGCCTAATCTAGCAAGAGTTCTTCACCCTTTACATCGACTTCTGGAAACACAGACCTCCTGGCTCTGGTCTAGGGAATGTCAGAAGGCATTCCAGGCCACTAAAGACCTCATCTTGACCTCGAAAGTGCTGGTCCATTATGATCTACAAAAGCCTGTGACGGTTGCTTGTGATGCTTCTCCATATGGGCTTGGTGCTGTGTTGTCTCATGTGATGCCGGATGGGTTTGAGCAACCCATCACTTTTGCTTCAAGGTCCCTAACGCCTGCGGAGAAGATTTATGCGCAGATTGATAAAGAGGCCTTGGCCATAATATGGGCACTACAAAAAATTACCTTGTACTTATATGGCCGCCATTTCACACTCGTCACGGGCACCCAGGAATGCTCAGAATTCAGAATGGTAATATAATGCAAAATGATTATTAGAATAAATTACAGCAATAAATAAGTAGTACAACAAGTAAAGGGTTACTAGCTGGCGACACTGCTACCAGAAATAGTAGGCCTCTCGCTAGACCACAATGCGAGAGACTGGGCCGAAGCCCCTGTCAGTCTCAGCAGGATACAGGAACGCCAACTCTTGATCCGTCGAATGGAACAGGCGACCACTGTGAACACTGGCCCAGCAATCTTGATCCGATGAACAGGAACACAAGGACTGCTGGACTGGAGAACTGACCCACGCCTGCAATCAGTCAAACCAGCAACACCACACCTTTGCAGCAACCCGGTGACCCGTGCCTGCAGTCACCGCTAAGAGACCCTGTGACTCTGCCTGCAGTCAATATATCGGACACCTGTGACTCACTCCTGCAGTCACATATAAAGACCCTGTGGCTCACGCCTGCAGCCACTACACCAGACCCTGTGACTCTGCCTGCAGTCACTATATCGAGACCCTGTGACTCACGCCTGCAGTCACCAATCAGACCCTGTCCACAACAGTGGTCTGTCTTAAGCCAATAGCACAAATTGATCACGGTAAGGGATACTCGTGATCATCATACACAGAGAGGGTTCTCGTACTTATCTGGGTCATACACAGAGAGGGTTCTCGTACATATCTGGGTCATACACAGAGTGGGTTCTCGTACATATCTGGGTCATACACAGAGAGGGTTCTCGTACATATCTGGGTCATACACAGAGAGGGTTCTCGTACTTATCTGGGTCATACACAGAGAGGCTTTTCGTACTTAGCTGGGTCATACACAGAGAGCGTTCTCGTACTTAGCTGGGTCATACACAGAGAGCGTTCTCGTACTTATCTGGGTCATACACAGACAGGGTTCTCATACTTAGCCGGGTCATACACATTGTGGGTTCTCATAAATAACCAGGTCATACACAGAGTGGGTTTTCGTAGATAGCCAGGTCATACACAGAGCCAAGTAACTCTTCCTAATAACAACAACACAAGGGCGACTGAGTCAGGACGCAGTCTGCCTTTAAACCCCTCCACAGGAAGTAGGAGGAGCAGCTCAGAGGAAGGAAGTGGGAAGTAGGTAGGAGGAGACTACAGGAAACAGATAAAACAGAGGCCTGCTGCATGCTTGAAGCCTCGCGCCTGTAGATGATGCTGCAAACAAGGTAAGCTGTAAACTGTAACAGTTACATATGGAAAACTATATATTGTTTTTTTCAGAACGAATTGAGCTTTCTTGTGGTACCTTACATGAAGAAAATTTAGCATTGTGCAAAATTCTATGATGTCATAAGGACAAAAAAAGTGAAAATGTACTTACAACCTGCCGCATCTAATGAGGGGTGACTTGCCTTCTTACCCCAAGCCTGGTGTGCCCAAATGTTTCCAGAAGGTGGCACTATAGGAAAAAATGGCATTTTCTTACATTTCTGCCCCTTCAAATGTACTGAAATCTGTGAAAACCATGGTATTGCTCTCAGGAGAAAAATGACACCCCATTGGAATGAGTCGACCTACCTTAGGGGTGCCAGAAGCACATAACTACACCTACCTGTTTCTTCTTCGAAAATGGCTGCTTGTACTAAAATGTTCATAACTGTTAGCTACATAAAGGAAAGGTATAAAAGGTATACCATTTTGGAAAGTAAACATTCGCCCGCATCACATGAGGGGTCACTTACCTTTCTACCCCCTGGCTGAAGTGCTCAATTATTTCCAAAAGGTGGCGCTATAGGAATAAATACATGTTTTTTTTACATTTCCACCACTTCAAAGATACTAAAATCTTTGAAAAACATAACATTTCCTACTGTATTCAGTACCTGCTACCAACATGAGAAAAATGGTACCCCACTAGTGTGGGATAACATATAATATGTGGGTGGTAGGAACACTTACCTAAACCTGACACTTTTGTTTTTGAAATTATCTGCCTTCACGAAAAGTGTCATAACCATTATAGATATGCAGGAAAGGTAGAGAAACCATACCATTTTGTAAAGAGTATAACCTGCCGCATCTAATGAGGGGTCACTTGCCTTCTTATCCCAAGCCTGTTGTGCCCAAATGCTTCCAGAAGGTGGCACTAAAGGAAAAAAATAGCGTTGTTTTATATTTCTGCCCCTTCAAATGTATGGAGCTCTGTGAAAACCATGCAATTTTCAACTGCATTCACTAGCTAGTGCTCTTAGGAGACAAATGACACCCCAATGGTATGAGTTGACCTACCGTAGGGGGTGCTAGAATTGCAAAACTACACCTTCAACAACCGCTGATTTTTCTAACATTTTCTCAAACCTGACTTGCTTGTAAAGAATGGTTATTACAGCTAAAGAAATGAAGAAGAGGTAGACAAACCATACCATTTTAGAAAGAAGATAACCTAGCGTATCATATGAGGGGTCACTTGCCTTCTTACCACAATACTGGTATGCTAAACATTACCAGAAGTGGGCGCTATAGGAAAAAATTTAATTGTTTTGCATTTCTGCTCTTAAAATGTACTGAAATCTGTGAACACCATTGAATTTCCAACAGTATTCATTATCTAGTGCCCTTAGGACAAAAATGGCACCCTACTGGTATGAGTTGACCTGCCTCAGGGGGTGCTAGCAGTGCAAAACTACACCTACCTGTTTTCTCTCTTTGAAAATGGCTGCCTGTACTTTAATGTTCATTACTGTTAGAGACATGAAGGAAATGTATAAAAGGTATACCATTTTGGAAAGTAGACATTCTATTGCATCAATTTAGGGGTCTCTTGCCTTTCTATCTCTGGGCTGAAGTGCACAAATATTTCCAAAAGGTGGCACTATAGGAGTAAACTGTCAGGGTACCTGTGCGGTGGCTGCTCGAGCAGACCGCATCTTTCTCCAGCAGCTCCAGCTGCATTGTCCACCCACACATTGCTTTGCCTCCGTTGAGGGTGGAGGACTTTCCTCGTCTGCATCCAGCTGCCTGCTGTTTCCTGGTACTGCTCCAGCAGCCTCTGCTGCTGGCGTGCCGGCAGGCAGGTGATGACAGTATTGGGAGCACGCAGGGCCAGACTGGCCTGCCGGGATACAAGGAAAGATCCTGGTAGGCCGCCAGCACTGAGCTTCCCTGGGGGCCGGCCGGGGCTGCTTAAATAAATTTACCAACTTTTGCCAAGCCAATCATCCATGGCCACAAGGTAACAGGCGGCCACAAGATTTGAACAACCACCGGCTGCGTCTAGTGAGTGGAGGCAGGCCGGGCCTACAACCAGTGATGTCAGACCACTTGTGTGGTCTGCGGAGACAGAGAGAGCTGAGCGGGAGGCTGGGAGCAGAGACAGCGTCAGCAGACACCAGACACGGTCACAGGTGGGGGGGGGGATCAAGACAGGGGAAAGGCTACGGGGGATCAAGAGGGTTTATATACAAGTAGAGGGGGAGAAAGGCAAAAGGGGGATCAATAGCGGGTAAAAGAGGCGGGGGGGTCAAGAGGGAGAAAAAAAGCTGAAAGGGAGAAAAAAGAGGCAAAAGGAGAAGGATCAGAGGGGGGGACCAAAAGGCAAAAGAAGGGGGGATCAGGAGGGGGAGAAAGAGGCAAAAGGTTGGGATCAAGACTAAAAAAGGGGAGAGAGAGAGGCAAAAGGGGGATCAAGAGAGAGGAAAATGGGGGAGGAGAGAAAAAAGCAAATAGAGGGGGATCAAAAGGGGGAGAAAGAGGCAAAAGGGGGAATCAGGAAGGGGAAGAGAGAGCGGCAAGATGGAGAGAATGAGGCAAAAGGGGGATGAAGACAAGAGTCAAGGCGGGATTAAGGCAAGAGGGGGAAAGAGGCAAAGAGGGGGATCAAGAGAAAGACAAATGGGGGGATGAAGAGACAGTGGGGAAAGAGGCAAAATGGGGGATCCAGAGGGGTAGAATGGAAAAAGGAAGATCAAAAGGGGGAAAGCGAGACAACTTGACAAGAGTGGGAATCAAGACCGGGTAAAAGTGGCAGAGGGGGTCAAGAGTGGGGGGGGGGAAGAGGCAAGAAGGGGAGAGATGCAAAATGGGGGCTCAAAAGTGAGAGAAAGAGGAGAAGAGAAAAAAAAAAAAAAAAGATGGCAATCGAAAGTCAAGTAGGGTGGGGGTGGAGGTGTAAATGGAGATAGATAGATAGGATCTGATAGGATCTGATAGGATCTGATAGGATCTGATAGGATCTGATAGGATCTGATAGGATCTGATAGGATCTGATAGGATCCGATGTATAATGTATATATATTATAACTCTTTATTACTCTGGTGGTGACGTGAAGCAATGGCCCATGGGAGTGAAAAGAGTGAGTTGTAAAAAAAAAAAAAAATAAAAAATAAAAAAAAAATAAATGTATGTCTGTGGTTTTGCTGTTTCTCTTGTGTGGAGAGGATTTGCCTGCTGTTTAAGAGCTGGACTGTCTGTGGGTGGGACCAGTCTGATATGGACATTGAGATTTTTTCTCTGCAATGGCATATGAGAGTGAAAAACGTGAGTTGTAGCACCATTGATAGGCTACCATGCCTAGAACAGGACACTTTATCTTGTTCGTGCGTGATGTGTGCTTCTCACAACTCTCTTTGTCTCACTAAGTGTAAGGGCATCCCAGGCATGGGCCCTTTCTTCCATGTGTCTAGAGGGATTCAGCTGCACAACACTGACAAGGCTCACATAGGCCGAAATGTAAGTTTGTGGTTTTGCTGTTTCTCTCGTGCGGAGAGGATTTGCCTGAAATTTCGGGGCTTGACTATCTGTGGGCGGGACCAGTCTGATATGGAGATTTCTTGTCTGCAACAGCACATGGGAGTGAAAAACATGAGTTGTAGCACCATTAAGAGGCTACCATGCCTAGAACAGGACACTTTATCTTCTTCGTGCTTGATGTGTGCTCCTCACAACTCTTTTTGTCTCCCTAAGTGTAAGAGCATCCCAGGCATGGGCCCTTGTTTCCATGTGCGTAGAGATATTCGGCTGCACCGCACTGATAAGGCTCATATAGATCGAAACGTACATTTGTGGTTTTGCTGTTTCTATCGTGCGGAGAAGATTTACCTGACATTTCGGAGCTTGACAGTCTGATATGGATATGGAGATTTCTTCTTTGCAACGGAACATGGAAGTGAAAAACGTGAGTTGTAGCACCATTGAGAGGTTACCATGCCTAGAAAAGGACAGTTTATCTTGTCGTGCTTGATGTGTGCTCTTTACAACACTCTTTGTCTCCCTAAGTATTAGGGCAGCCCAGGCATGGGCCCTTGTTTCCATGTGACTAGAGGGATTCGGCTGCACCACACTGACAAGGCTTACATAGGCGGAAACGTACATCTGTGGTTTTGCCGTTTCTCTCGTGCGGAGAGGATTTTCCTGACGTTCTGGAGCTGGACTGTCTGTGGGTGGGACCAGTCGGATATGGATATGGATATGGAGATTTCCTCTCTGCAATGGCCCATGGGAGTGAAAAACGTGAGTTGAGAGCCTACCATGCCTAGAACAGGACACTTTATCTTGTTCGTGCTTGATGTGTGCTCCTCACAACTCTTTTGTCTCTCTAAGTATAAGGGCATCCCAGGCATGGGCCCTTGCTTCCATGTGCCTCATAGGATTCGACTGCACCACACTAACGAGGTTCACATAGGCCAAAATGTACGTCTGTGGTTTTGCTGTTTCTCTTTTCGGAACTGGACTGTCTCTGGGTGGGACCAGTCTGATATGGACATTGAAATTTTCTCTCTGCAATGGCCCATGGGAGTGAAAAACGTGAGTTGTAGCACCATTGCGAGACTACCATGCCTAGAACAGGACACTTTATCTTCTTCGTGCTTGATGTGTGCTCCTCACAACTCTTTTTGTCTCCCTAAGTATAAGGGCATCCCAGGCATGGGCCCTTGCTTCCATGTGCCTAGAGGGATTCTGCTACACCACACTGACAAGGCTCACATAGGCCGAAATGTACGTCTGTGGTGTTGTTGTTTCTATTGTGCAGAAAGGATTTGCCTAACGTTTTGGAGCTGGCCTGTCTGTCTGTGGGAGGGACCAGTCTGATATGGATATGGATATGGATATGGATATGGATATGGAGATTTTTTCTTTGCAATGGCACAAGGGAGTTGTAGCACCATTGAGAGGGAACCATGTCTAGAACAGGACACTTTATCTTCTTCGTGCTTGATGTGTGCTCTTCACAACTCTTTTTGTCTCCCTAAGTATAAGGGCATCCCAGGCATGGGCCCTTGTTTCCATGTGCGTAGAGATATTCGGCTGCACCGCACTGATAAGGCTCATATAGATCGAAACGTACATTTGTGGTTTTGCTGTTTCTATCGTGCGGAGAAGATTTACCTGACATTTCGGAGCTGGACTGTCTGATATGGATATGGAGATTTCTTCTTTGCAACGGAACATGGAAGTGAAAAACGTGAGTTGTAGCACCATTGAGAGGTTACCATGCCTAGAAAAGGACAGTTTATCTTGTCGTGCTTGATGTGTGCTCTTTACAACACTCTTTGTCTCCCTAAGTATTAGGGCAGCCCAGGCATGGGCCCTTGTTTCCATGTGACTAGAGGGATTCGGCTGCACCACACTGACGAGGCTTACATAGGCCGAAACGTACATCTGTGGTTTTGCCGTTTCTCTCGTGCGGAGAGGATTTTCCTGATGTTCTGGAGCTGGACTGTCTGTGGGTGGGACCAGTCGGATATGGATATGGAGATTTCCTCTCTGCAATGACCCATGGGAGTGAAAAACGTGAGTTGTAGCACCATTGAGAGCCTACCATGCCTAGAACAGGACACTTTATCTTGTTCGTGCTTGATGTGTGCTCCTCACAACTCTTTTGTCTCTCTAAGTATAAGGGCATCCCAGGCATGGGCCCTTGCTTCCATGTGCCTCATAGGATTCGACTGCACCACACTAACGAGGTTCACATAGGCCAAAATGTACGTCTGTGGTTTTGCTGTTTCTCTTTTCGGAACTGGACTGTCTCTGGGTGGGACCAGTCTGATATGGACATTGAAATTTTCTCTCTGCCATGGCCCATGGGAGTGAAAAACGTGAGTTGTAGCACCATTGCGAGACTACCATGCCTAGAACAGGACACTTTATCTTCTTCGTGCTTGATGTGTGCTCCTCACAACTCTTTTTGTCTCCCTAAGTATAAGGGCATCCCAGGCATGGGCCCTTGCTTCCATGTGCTTAGAGGGATTCTGCTACACCACACTGACAAGGCTCACATAGGCTGAAATGTACGTCTGTGGTGTTGTTGTTTCTATTGTGCAGAAAGGATTTGCCTAACGTTTTGGAGCTGGCCTGTCTGTCTGTGGGAGGGACCAGTCTGATATGGATATGGATATGGATATGGATATGGATATGGAGATTTTTTCTTTGCAATGGCACAAGGGAGTTGTAGCACCATTGAGAGGGAACCATGTCTAGAACAGGACACTTTATCTTCTTCGTGCTTGATGTGTGCTCTTCACAACTCTTTTTGTCTCCCTAAGTATAAGGGCATCCCAGGCATGGGCCCTTCCTTCTATGTGCCTAGAGGGATTCAGCTGCACCATACTGACGAGGGCTCACATAAGCCGAAATGTACGTTTGTGGTTTCTCTGTTTCTTTCTTGCAAAGAGAATTTGACTGCCATTTCAGAGCTGGACTGCCTGTGGGCGGGACCAGTCGTGTATGTGTATGTGTATGTGTATGGGTATGGTTATGGTTATGGTTATGGATATGGATATGGATATGGAGATTTCCTCTCTGCAATGGCACAGGGGAGTGAAAAACGTGAGTTGTAGCACCATTGAGAGGCTACCATGTCTAGAACAGGACACTTTATCTTGTTCGTGCTAGAGGTGGGCTCCTCACAACTCTTTTTGTCTCCTTAAGTATAAGTGCATTCAAGGCATGGGCCCTTGCTTCCACGTGCCTAGAGGGATTTGACTGCACCACACTGATGATGCTCAAATAGGCCGAAACGTACGTCTGTGGTTTTGCTGTTTCTCTCGTGCGGAGAGAATTTCCTGACATTTTGGAGCTGGACTGTCTGTGGGCGGGACCAGTCTCATATGGATAAGAATATGGAGGTTTCTTCTCTGCAGTGGCACATGGGAGTGAAAAACGTGAGTTGTAGCACCATTGAGAGGCTACCATGTCTGGAACAGGACACTTTATCTTCTTCGTGTGTGATGTGTGCTCCTCACAACTCTTTTTGTCTCCCTAAGTTTAAGGGCATCCCAGGCATAGGCCCTTGCTTCCATGTGCCTAGAGGGATTCTTTAACCCAACTGTGACAAGTCAACACAGACCAAGAAGAATCCAAACCTGTGACTTAAAACCCAACCTGAGAAGATGTAGTAGTGAGGCTCAACCCTCGGTATCCAAAAATCACTGATGATGGATAAAATCTATCAGCAAGAAGAAGAAGAAGAAGAAGAAGAAGACGACGACGACATAGAGGGGTTTGGCAGCTCCACACTGATGAGGTTTACATATGCCAAAACGTATGTCTGTGGTTTTGTCGTTTCTCTCGTGCGGAGAGGATTTGCCTGACATTTGGGAGTTGCACTGTCTGTGGGCAGGACCAGTCTGATATGGATATGGAGATTTCCTCTCTGCATTGGCCCATGGGAGTGAAAAACGTGAGTTGTAGCACCATTCAGAGGCTACCATGCCTAGAACAGGACACTTTATCTTGTTCGTGCTTGATGTGTGCTCCTCACAACTCTTTTATCTCCCTAAGAATAAGGGCATCCCAGGCATGGGCCCTTGCTTCCATCTGCCTCAAGGGATTTGGCTGCACCACACCAACGAGGTTCACATAGGCAAAAATGTACATCTGTCATTTTGCTGTTTCTCTCGTGTGGAGAGGATTTGCCTGACTTTTCGGAACTTGACTGTCTGTGGGTGGGACCAGTCTCATATGGACATTGAAATTTTCTGTCTGCAATGGCCCATGGGAGTGAAAAAAGTGAGTTGTAGCACCATTGAGAGATTACCATGCCTAAAAAAGGATACTTTATCTTGTTTGTGCTTGAGGTGGCTCCTCACAACTCTTTTTGTCTCCCTAAGGGTAAGGATATCCTATCCATGTGCCCTTTCTTCCATGTGTCTAGAGGGATTCGGCTGCACCACATTGACGAGGCTCACACAGGCCGAAACGTACATCTGTGGTTTTGCTGTTTCTCTCGTGCAGAGAGGATTTGCATGACATTTCGGAGCTTGACTGTCTGTGGGCGGGACCAGTCTGATATGGATATGGCGATTTTCTCTCTGCAATAGCACATGGGAGTGAAAAACATGAGTTGTAGCACCATTGATAGGGTACCATGCCTAGAACAAGATGCTTTATCTTGTGGGTGCTTGATGTGTGCTCCTCACAACTCTTTTTGTCTCCCTAAGTATAAGGGCATCCCAGGCATGGGCCCTTGTTTCCATGTGCATAGAGATATTCGGCTGCACCGCACTGATAAGGCTCATATAGGTCGAAACGTACATTTGTGGTTTTGCTGTTTCTATCGTGCGGAGAAGATTTACCTGACATTTCGGCGCTTGACAGTCTGTGGGCGGGACCAGTCTGATATGGATATGGAGATTTCTTCTTTGCAACGGCACATGGGAGTGAAAAACGTGAGTTGTAGCACCACTGAGAGGCTACCATGCCTAGAACAGGACACTTTATCTTCTTCGTGCTTGATGTGTGCTCTTCATAACTCTTTTTGTCTCCTTAAGTATAAGGGCATCCCAGGCATGGGCCATTGCTTTCATGTGCCTCAAGGGATTCGGCTGCACCACACTAACGAGATTCACATAGGCCAAAATGTACATCTGTCGTTTTGCTGTTTCTCTCGTGTGGAGAGGATTTGCCTGGCTTTTCGGAACTGGACTGTCTGTGGGTGGGACCAGTCTGATATGGACATTGAAATTTTCTCTATGCAATGGCACATGGGAGTGAAAAACGTGAGTTGTAGCACCATTGAGAGGCTACCATGCCTAAAACAGGACACTTTATCTTGCTCGTGCATGATGTGTGCTCCCCACAATTCTTTTTGTCTCCCTAAGTATAAGGGCATCCCAGGCATGGGCCCTTGCTTCCATTTGCCTAGAGGGATTTGGTTGCACCACACTGATGAGGCTCACATACGCCGTAATGTACGTTTCTGGTTTTGCTGTTTCTCTTGTGCGGAGAGGATATGCCTGACATTTTGGAGCTTGACTGTCTGTGGGTGGGACCAGTCTGATATGGAGATTTTCTCTTTGCAATTGTACATGGGAGTGAAAAATGTGGGAATGAAAAACATGAGTTGTAGCACCATTGCGAGGCTACCATGCCTAGAACAGGACACTTTACCACACTGATGAGGCTCACATAGGCCGAAACGTACATCTGTGGTTTTGCCGTTTCTCTCGTGTGGAGAGGATTTGCCTGACATTTGGGAGCTGGACTGTCTGGGGGCGGGCCAGTCTGATATGGATATGGCACGTGGGAATGAAAAACATGAATTGTAGCACCATTGCGAGACTACCATGCCTAGAACAGGACACTTTATCTTGTTCGTGCATCATGTGTGCTCCTCAGAATTCTTTTTGTCTCCCTAAGTATAAGGGCATACCAGGCATGGGCCCTTGCTTCCATGTGCTTAGAGGGATTCTGCTGCACCACACTGACAAGGCTCACACAGGCAGAAACGTACGTCTATGGTTTTGTTGTTTCTAGTGTGCAGAAAGGATTTGTCTGACATTTTGGAGCTGGGCTGTCTGTGGGCGGGATTAGTCGGATATGGATATGGATATGGATATGGATATGGATATGGATATGGAGATTTTCTCTTTGCAATGGCACATGGGAGTGAAAAATGTGAGTTGTAGCACCATTGAGAGGGAACCATGTCTAGAACAGGACACTTTATCTTCTTCGTGCTTGATGTGTGCTGTTCACAACGCTTTTTGTCTCCCTAAGCATAAGGGCATCCCAGGCATGGGCCCTGACTTACATGTGCCAAGAGGGATTCAGCTGCACCACACTGACAAGGCTCCCATAGGCTGAAACGTACGTCTGTGGTTTTGCTGTTTCTTTCGTGCAAAGAGAATTTGACTGCCATTTCAAAGCTGGACTGCCTGTGGGTGGAACCGGTATGGGTATGGGTATGGGTATGAATATGGAGATTTCCTCTCTGCAATGGCACAGGGGAGTGAAAAATGTGAGTTGTAGCACCATAGAGAGGCTACCATGTCTAGAACAGGACACTTTATCTTGTTTGTGCGTGATGTGTGCTCCTCACAACTCTTTTTGTCTCCCTAAGTTTAAGGGCATCCCAGGCATGGGCCTTTACTTCCACGTGCCTAGCGGGATTCGGCTGCACCACACTGACAAGGCTTATATTGGCCGAAACGTATGTCTGTGGTTTTGCTGTTTCTCTCGTGTGGAGAGGATTAGCCTCATATTTTGGAGCTCAACTGTCTGTGGGCGGGACCAGTCTGATATGGACATTGAAATTTTCTCTCTGCAATGGAACATGGGAGTGAAAAACGTGAGTTGTAGCACCATTCAGAGGCTACCATGCCTAGAACAGGACACTTTATCTTGTTCGTGCTTGATGTGTGCTCCTCACAACTCTTTTTGTCTCCCTAAGTTTAAGGGTATCCCAGGCATGGGCCCTTGCTTCCATGTGCCTAGAGGGATTTGGCTGCACCACACTGATGAGTCTCACATAGGCCGAAACGTACGTCTGTGGTTTTGATGTTTCTCTTGTGCAGAGAGGATTTGCCTGACATTTTGGAGCTGGACTGTCTGTGGGCGGGACCAGTCTGATATGGATATGGAAATTTATTTTCTGCATTGGCACATGGGAGTGAAAAACTTGAGTTGTAGCACGATTGAGAGTCTACCATGCCTAGAACAGGACACTTTATCTTGTTTGTGCTTGATGTGTGCTCCTCACAACTCGTTTTGTCTCCCGAAGTTTAAGGGCATCCCAGGCATGGGCCCTTGCTTCCATTTGCCTAGAGGGATTCGACTACACCACACTGACGAGGCTCACATAGGCTGAAACATATGTCTGTAGATTTGCTGTTTCTCTCGTGCAGAGAGGATTTACCTGATGTTTTGGTGCTGGATTGCCTGTGGGCGGTACCAGTGTGATATGGATATGGAGATTTCCCCTCTGCAATGGCACATGGGAGTGAAAAACGTGAGTTGTAGCACGATTGAGAGTCTACCATGCATAGAACAGGACACTTTTTCTTGTTCGTGCTCGATGTGTGCTCCTCACAACTCTTTTTGTCTCTCTAAGTATAAGGGCATCCCAGGCATTGGCCCTTGCTTCCATTTGCCTAGCGGGTTTCGGCTGCACTACACTGACGAGGCTCACATAGGCCAAAATGTACGTCTGTGGTTTTGCTGTTTTTCTCGTGCGGAGGGGGTTTGCCTGACATTTCGGAGCTGGACTGTCTGTGGGCTGGACCAGTCTGATAGGGATATGTAGATTTTCTCTCTGCACTGGCACATGGGAGTGAAAATCATGAGTTGTAGCACCATTGAGATGTTACCATGCCTAGAACAGGACACTTTATCTTGTTCGTGCTTGATGTGTGCTCCTCACAACTCTTTTTGTTTCCATTACTGCTACAGAAGTGCACAAGTGGCTCAGTTTCCGCTACTGCTACAGCAGTATCCAGTTGCCTAGTCTCCGTTACTGCTACGGCAGAGCTCACGTGGCTCAGTCTCCGTTACTGCTATGGCAGCGCTACAGTTGCCTGGTCTTCGTTACTGCTACGGCAGTGCTTACCCTTTCAGTCTCCATTACTGCTACGGCAGTCCACAATTGTCTTGTATCCATTATCTTGGGCGTTACTCGAATTAAAGCTTTCACCTCTGCTTGAGCTTCTTAAAAGGCCTTACCACATAAGTGCCTATCAACATTCTATGTCTGCTATTAACCCATGCAGTACTGATAAACTGGGACTTACACAAGATCTGCCTGACCTGTGTCAGTATATTGTTCCATGGACTCTTTACTTCTACTGGACCTGTTTGGGCTTACCTCTGTATAACCTGTCTAGTGGCTGTACTATATTAAGTGTATATTACAGGACCAGTGAGGGTTATTGTGATCTTAATTGTTTAATAAAATTGTGTTTTATCCAAACCTACTGTGTCTGTGTGTCGACCAAACCGTTACAAAACCGCTTCGAAGGTTCCTGGGCTTTACAAATTATTACAGGAAGTTTATCAAAGACTTCTCATCTGTGATTAACCCCTTACGGACATGAATTGCAAGAGCGCTGATGCCTCGAACTGGTCTCCCGGTGCATCAGTGGCCTTCAAAATGCTCAAGACAGCGTTTTCTATGGAACCTATATTGATACACTCTAATCCCACCCTGCCCTTTATGCTGGAGCTTGATGTATCTGAGATGGGAGTAGGCTCCCTCCTGTCTCAGCGCCCGGCTCCGGGAGAGGCTGTTCTTCCCTGTGGATATTTTTCTAAGAAATTATCCTGGCAGAGCGGATTTATGACATTGGTGATAGAGAACTGCTGGCGATCATATTGGCTCTGAAAGAATGGCGCTACCTTTTAGAAGGAACCAAGGCACCGATTCTGATCCTTACGGATCATAAAAATTTAACCTATTTGTCTGAGGACAAACGTTTGTCTGCCCGCCAGGCCTGATGGGCACTATTTCTTTCCAGATTTCACTTTGTCGTACTTTCCGGGTTCCAAGAACATTCGTTCTGATGCATTATCCTGCCAATATTGTTCCAATTCTAGGGAAGAATCCCCTCCTTCCCCAAACATCCCGGCTGATCGTATTCTGCCCACTATTCGTACTAGTCTCACCTCTACATTGGGAGAGGAGATTTTGGTGGCCCAGGCTTCTGCCCCGGCAGAAAACCCTAGAGGGAAATGCTTTGTGCCAGTCTGGCTACGCACTATACTTATGGAGACGTACCATACATCCAAGACCACTGGTCATACAGGGCGAAACCAGTTGATTTGGGCGATCTCTCATTTATTCTGGTAGTCAAGCCTGAGAAATGATTGTGCAGCTTTCGTGGCAGCTTGCCCCACCTGTGCCCAAAACAAATCCCCAAGAAGCCTGCCTATGGGACTCTTGCAATCCATCCTGCATGGGGAACGTCCATGGTCACATCTGTCTATAGATTTCATGGTGGAACTCCCGGTTTCCTTGGGTTACATTGTAATCCTTATGATAGTGGACAGATTTCCCAAAATGGCACACTTTATACCCCTTAAAAAATTAACTTCCACACAGGTACTGGCCGAGGTTTTCGCTAAAGAGTAGTGATGATCGAGCACCCCGATGCTCGGGTGTTCGGGTGCTCTGGCCGAGCGCCCCCGGAGGCTCGAGTGCTCGGCCGAGCACCCGAGCCCCATTGAAGTCAATGGGAGGACTCGAGCATTACACCAGGCACCCCCTGCTCTGATGAGGGGAGGGTGCCTGGTTCATAGGAAAAGGTCAGAAAATGATGGAAACACCACAGAAATGGTTCAGGGACAGCATAGGGAGGATGTCTGGATGCATCTTGGACTCCAACGTCGCTGCTGGGAACGATGTTTCGCCCGTAGTACGCCATTTTTACAGACTGACCGTAAAACACACAAAAAGGAAGATAAAAACGATTTTAGGCGAAAAATTGTTACCAAACAGTATTTGCTGTATATTTACTTGAACTATCAGGATCACGTCCACTTCCCCGTCCCTTTTTACCCGCCTTCTTCATATTAAACGGAATATATGCCGGTAATCTGCGGCTAGGCACACGAAACAGAATGTGACGCTAATCTGCGGCTAGGCACACTAAACAATATGTGACGCTAATCTGCGGCTAGGCACACTAAACAATATGTGACGTTAATCTGCGGCTAGGCACACTAAACAATATGTGACGCTAATCTGCGGCTAGGCACACGAAACAGAATGTGACGCTAATCTGCGGCTAGGCACACGAAACAGAATGTGACGCTAATCTGCGGCTAGGCACAGTGAACGGAATATGTGACGTTAATTTGTGAATTTGCACACTAAACAGAATGTGACAATAATCTATGGCTAGGCACACGTTTAAAATGGCCCTTTTTGTCGCTGCGTTGTAAAATCATTGGCCCTGTGCACCTAACAGAATATGTCAGCTTGTCACTGCACTGTGAAATATTTGTCCCTGTGCACCTAGTACAATGTCACCTTAGAACATGTCCCCCCCCACAAAAAAATGAAATTCTGCCACCCCCAAAAAAAATTAAATGCTGCCCCCACACACAACAGTCCTAAAAAGGACTTTTGGGTCTTTAAAGAGTTTCAACAATTTTATTCTCCCTACACTGACTTCCTGTGCATCTAGTATTATATGTCACCTTATAAATATCCCCCCCCACAAAAAAAAGGAAATTGTGCCCCCCCAAACAAAATATAAATGCTGCCCCCACACACAACAGTCCTAAAAAGGACTTTTGGGTCTTGAAAGAGTTTCAACAATTTTATTCTCCCTACACTGACTTTCCCTGCCTAAGCGCATCTCTCCCTGGCTAAGAATGAGCCGAACTCGCGCGTCGGGTGCTATACAGCACCCGATCACGGGTTCTGGCCAGCCAATCAGTGTAATGCCAGCAGCCAACA
This sequence comes from Rhinophrynus dorsalis, assembly GCA_037306005.1. Classification (NCBI taxonomy): domain Eukaryota; kingdom Metazoa; phylum Chordata; class Amphibia; order Anura; family Rhinophrynidae; genus Rhinophrynus; species Rhinophrynus dorsalis. The sequence goes on along the minus strand of CM074724.1, from coordinate 2,299,394 downwards.
TGGCTGCTGGCATTACACTGATGTCAGAGCCTCCCCGCACGTTTATTGGCTGCGCAGCAGCTGCGAAACGTGCGGGGAGGAGACCCGAACATGGCGGGCGAGCACATGCGGTACTCGTACGAGTACCGCCATGTGCCGAGCAGAGCGATGCTCGAGCCGAACCGAGCTTCGGCCGAGCATGCTCGCTCATCACTACTAAAGAGGTATTCCAACTCCATGGCATACCGAAGGTGATTGTGTCTGACAGGGGAAGCAAGTTTATATCCAGATTCTGGAGGTGTTTTTGCTCGCAAATGGGAATTCAGCTTGCCTTTTCCTCTGCTTACCACCCTCAATCAAATGGTGCGGCCGAAAGATCCAACCAAAGCCTAGAACAATTCCTCCATTGTTGCATAAGCAATCACCAGATAATTGGGCTGCTTTGTTACCTTGGGCAGAGTTTGCCAGGAATTGTGCCATTAACTCCTCATCTCAGAGTTCACCGTTTATGAAAAAATTATGGGTTTCAGCCATCCGCACTTCTCCTCAGAAGTGGTACATGCTCCCCTCCTGATTCGTAAATTTCACTCTCGCTTTCCGGATAAACCACGCCCCAGTCTGCGAGGGGGGCCATTAAGGGGGTTACTGTCAGGGTACCTGTGCGGCGGCTGCGCGACCCGACCACATCTTTCTCCGGCGGCTCCAGCCGCATTGTCCGCCCACATGTTGCTTTGCCTTTGTTGAGGCTGGAGGACTTTCCTCGTCTGGCAGGTCAGTCTCCTGCTGTTTCCTGGTGCGACTCCAGCAGCCTCTGCTGCTGGCGTGCCAGCAGGCGGGTGGCGTCAGTATTGGGCGCACATCCAAAGACATGGACGTGCGCTCCATTTAAAGAGACAGCCACCTGTTGGCTGCTCCTCCTCTTCCTCTCTTTTGACTATTTGAACTGCCTGGACACAGGGCTCAGTCACCCTTTAGTTGGTGTCCAGTCCAGTTCTATAGTTTGGGCTCTGTGTATGTTCTGGCTTGTCTGACTAACCGACCTGGTGCTGACCTGTGGCTCTGTCTGACTATCTGCTCCGTGTTTGACCCTTGGCTTTGTCGGACAACCATTCTGGTGCAGACCTGCGACTCTGGCTGACTACCCGCTCTGTGTGTGACTTCTGGCTGGTCTGACTACCCGTTCTCGTGTTGACCTGTGGCTCTGTCCATTGCATATCCAGCATACCAAAGCTTCAGTGGACATCCTATCTGGGGCAAACCTGTGGCTCTGGCAGACTTACTACTGGTTGCCTTCCCATTTGTCTGGCTTCTCCCAGGTGTGGACCTGTGGCATTGGTTGCTCCCCAATCTACCTGGCTTCTCCCAGGTGCGGACCTGTGGCATTGGTTGCTCCCCAATCTGTCTGGCTTCTCCCAGGTGTGGACCTGTGACATTGGTTGCTCTCTAATCTGTCTGGCTTCTCCCAGGTGCGGACCTGTGGCATTGGTTGCTCCCCAATCTGTCTGGCTTCTCCCAGGTGTGGACCTGTGGCATTGGTTGCTCCCTAATCTGTCTGGCTTCTCCCAGGTGCGGACCTGTGGCACTGGTTGCTCCCTAATCTGTCTGGCTTCTCCCAGGTGCGGACCTGTGGCATTGGTTGCTCCCCAATCTGTCTGGCTTCTCCCAGGTGCGGACCTGTGACACTGGTTGCTCCCCAATCTGTCTGGCTTCTCCCAGGTGCGGACCTGTGGCATTGGTTGCTCCCCAATCTGTCTGGCTTCTCCCAGGTGCGGACCTGTGGCACTGGTTGCTCCCTAATCTGTCTGGCTTCTCCCAGGTGTGGACCTGTGGCATTGGTTGCTCCCCAATCTACCTGGCTTCTCCCAGGTGCGGACCTGTGGCATTGGTTGCTCCCCAATCTGTCTGGCTTCTCCCAGGTGTGGACCTGTGACATTGGTTGCTCCCCAACCTGTCTGGCTTCTCCCAGGTGCGGACCTGTGGCATTGGTTGCTCCCCAATCTGCCTGGCTTCTCCCAGGTGCGGACCTGTGGCATTGGTTGCTCCCCAATCTGTCTGGCTTCTCCCAGGTGTGGACCTGTGACATTGGTTGCTCCCAATCTGTCTGGCTTCTCCCAGGTGCGGACCTGTGGCATTGGTTGCTCCCCAATCTGCCTGGCTTCTCCCAGGTGCGGACCTGTGGCATTGGTTGCTCCACAATCTGTCTGGCTTCTCCCAGGTGTGGACCTGTGACATTGGTTGCTCCCAATCTGTCTGGCTTCTCCCAGGTGTGGACCTGTGGCATTGGTTGCTCCCTAATCTGTCTGGCTTCTCCCAGGTGTGGACCTGTGGCATTGGTTGCTCCCCAATCTGTCTGGCTTCTCCCAGGTGCGGACCTGTGGCATTGGTTGCTCCCCAATCTGTCTGGCTTCTCCCAGGTGTGGACCTGTGACATTGGTTGCTCCCCAATCTGTCTGGCTTCTCCCAGGTGCGGACCTGTGGCATTGGTTGCTCCCCAATCTGTCTGGCTTCTCCCAGGGGTGGACCTGTGGCATTGGTTGCTCCCCAATCTGTCTGGCTTCTCCCAGGTGCGGACCTGTGACATTGGTTGCTCCCCAATCTGTCTGGCTTCTCCCAGGTGTGGACCTGTGACATTGGTTGCTCCCCAATCTGTCTGGCTTCTCCCAGGTGTGGACCTGTGGCATTGGTTGCTCCCCAACCTGTCTGGCTTCTCCCAGGTGCGGACCTGTGGCATTGGTTGCTCCCCAATCTACCTGGCTTCTCCCAGGTGCGGACCTGTGGCATTGGTTGCTCCCCAATCTGTCTGGCTTCTCCCAGGTGTGGACCTGTGACATTGGTTGCTCCCCAATCTGTCTGGCTTCTCCCAGGTGTGGACCTGTGACATTGGTTGCTCCACAATCTGTCTGGCTTCTCCCAGGTGCGGACCTGTGGCATTGGTTGCTCCCCAACCTGTCTGGCTTCTCCCAGGTGCGGACCTGTGGCATTGGTTGCTCCCCAATCTGTCTGGCTTCTCCCAGGTGTGGACCTGTGACATTGGTTGCTCCCCAATCTGTCTGGCTTCTCCCAGGTGTGGACCTGTGACATTGGTTGCTCCCTAATCTGTCTGGCTTCTCCCAGGTGCGGACCTGTGGCATTGGTTGCTCCCCAATCTGTCTGGCTTCTCCCAGGTGCGGACCTGTGGCATTGATTGCTCCCCAATCTGTCTGGCTTCTCCCAGGTGTGGACCTGTGGCACTGGTTGCGCCCCAATCTGCCTGGCTTCTCCCAGGTGAGGACCTGTGGCATTGCAGACTACTCCTTGTCCTATCGCTGGGACCTTCATCAGGAGAATCACACGGAAGCAGTCTTCTAGTTGTAGCTTGCTCTGTTGTGCGCTTCTCTTTAGTACTATATATATATATATATGTATCTTGTGATATTTCTATTTTTGTTGCTGCCTAATAAAGTTGGTGTTACCTTTTAGTACTTGCCCTGTGTTTCCTTGCTGAGACCATGATATAAACACATGTTTTTTTACATTTCCACCACTTCAAAGATACTAAAATCTTTGAAAACCATTAAACATTTCCTGCTATATTCAGTACCTGCTACCAACATGAGAATAATGGTGGCCCATTTGTGTAGGATAACATACAATATGTTACCTAAACCTGATGCTTTTGTTTTTTAAATTATCAGCCTGCATGAAAATGGTCATAACCATTATCGATATGCAGGAAAGGTAGAGAAACCATACAATTTTGGAAAGAAAATAACCTGCTGCATCTAATGAGGTGTCACTTGCCTTCTTACCCCAAGACTGGTGTGCAGAAATGGTTCCAGAAGGTGGCGCTATAGGAAAAAAAAAATATCATTTTCTTACATTTCTGCCTCTTCAAATGTACTGAAATCTGTGAAAACCATGGAATTTCCAACAGTATTCATTAGCTAGTGCTCTTAGGAGAAAAATGATACCTCACTGGTATGAGCTGACCTACCTCAAAGGGTGCTAGAAGTGCAAAACGACACCTACCACAAACTCTGATTTTTCTAACATTTTCTCAAACATTACTTGTCTGTACAAAAATGGTTATAACAACTACAGAATTGAAGAAATGGTACACAAACCATACCATTTTGGAAATAAGACAATTAGTGTCATCTAATGAGGGGTCAGCTGACTTTCCACCCAAAGCCTGGTGTGCACAAATTCTTCCAGAATGTGTCACTAATGAAAACAAGGTATTTTCTTACATTTTTGCCCTGTCAAATGTACTGAAATCTGTGAAAACTATATAATGTTGAACTGTATTCATTAGCTAGTGCCCTTAGGAGATAAATGACACGCCACTGGAATGAGTGGACCTACTTAAGGGGTGCCAGAAGCACATAACTACACCTACCTGTTTTCTTCTTTGAAAATGGCTGCCTGTACGTTAGCGTTTATTACTGTTAGAGACATGAAGGAAAGGTATAGAAGGTATGCCATTTTGAAAAGTAGACATTCTCCTGCATCAAATGAGGGGTCACTTGCCTTTCTATCTCTGGGCTGAAGTGCACAAATATTTCTAAAAGTTGGCACTATGAGTATAAATATATATTTTTTTACATTTCCACCACTTCAAAGATACTAAAATCTTTGAAAACCATAACATTTCCTGCTGTATTCAGTACCTGCTACCAACATGAGAAAAATGGTACCCCACTAGTGTGGGATAACATATAATATGTGGGTGGTAGGAACACTTACCTAAACCTGACACTTTTGTTTTTGAAATTATCTGCCTTCACGAAAAGTGTAATAACCATTATAGATATGCAGGAAAGGTAGAGAAACCATACAATTTTGGAAAGAAAATAACCTGCTGCATCTAATGAGTGGTGACTTGCCTTGTTACACCAAGATTGGGGTGCAGAAATGTTTCCAGAAGGTGGCGCTAAAGGAAAACAATGTCAATTTATTATATTTCTGCCCCTTCAAATGTACTGAAATCTGTGTAAACCATGGAATGTCCAATTGTATTTGTTAGCTAGTGCTCTTAGGAGTCAAATGACACCCCATTGTGGCTCTGTGAGACTGTATTGCAAGTGAATGCTTCCAAGTGAACAGTTAGAAGGAATCTGGTTAAGTACATAAGAGTGTGTTTGGTGCTTTATTGGTGTTTTATTAAGATTAAAAAATATATATATATATATATATATATATATTTTTTTTTTTTTTTTTTTTTTTGTGGGTATTGCAAGAGTTAAAAAAAAACTGTTTACTGGGTTTTTCTCTGGCATGTGTGATTAGGGCTGATTGCTAAGGGAATTCTCCTGGCTGCTAGTTACTATAAATACAGTCCATTAGCTCTGTGAGACTGCTATTACAAGTGACTGCTTCCAGGTGAAGAGGTAGAAGGAATCTGGAGTTAGAATAGAAGCAGGAGTTGGAAATCATCAGAGCTCTGAGGTGACTGTCATTTCAAATGATCTACTGCATTCACATTTAAGGTTGGTTACTTACCATATAGTGATTATTAGAGGATAATATAAAGCTACCTGAATTGTAAAACCAAGCATGAGTGATAGCAGGTTAGCCAATCTCACGCAGTGCACATCTTGTCACATGTTTGAACACTTGGAGCAATCGTTCCAGGGGTCATACCGCTGTGCCATAAGTGTGAGCATATTTTCTCTTTAGAGTCTAAGATATTGGATTTGTAGAGAAATATTGCAACATTGCGAGACACTGGAAACCTAGAAAGGAGTTTAGAACTCCCAGAGCAGGTAGTATGCGGGGTTAGTGGTGAAGAGGGTGGAGTTGTAGATGAGGAGGGACAGGTAGTATGTGGGGTTAGTGGTGAAGAGGGTGGAGTTGTACATGAGGAGGGACAGGTAGTATGTGGGGTTAGTGGTGAAGAGGGTGGAGTTGTAGATGAGGAGCGACAGGTAGTATGTGGGGTTAGTGGTGAAGAGGGTGGAGTTGTAGATGAGGAGCGACAGGTAGTATGTGGGGTTAGTGGTGAAGAGGGTGGAGTTGTAGATGAGGAGTGACAGGTAGTACGTGGGGTTAGTGGTGAAGATGGTGGAGTTGTAGATGAGGAGGGACAGGTAGTATGTGGGGTTAGTGGTGAAGAGGGTGGAGTTGTACATGAGGAGGGACAGGTAGTATGTGGGGTTAGTGGTGAAGAGGGTGGAGTTGTAGATGAGGAGCGACAGGTAGTATGTGGGGTTAGTGGTGAAGAGGGTGGAGATGTAGATGAGGAGGGTCAGGTAGTATGTGGGGTTAGTGGTGAAGAGGGTGGAGTTGTAGATGAGGAGTGACAGGTAGTACGTGGGGTTAGTGGTGAAGATGGTGGAGTTGTAGATGAGGAGGGACAGGTAGTATGTGGGGTTAGTGGTGAAGATGGTGGAGTTGTAGATGAGGAGCAACAGGTAGTATGTGGGGTTAGTGGTGAAGAGGGTGGAGTTGTAGATGAGGAGCGACAGGTAGTATGTGGGGTTAGTGGTGAAGAGGGGGGAGATGTAGGTGAGGAGGGACAGGTAGTATGTGGGGTTAGTGGTGAAGAGGGTGGAGTTGTAGATGAGGAGGGACAGGTAGTATGTGGGGTTAGTGGTGAAGAGGGTGGAGCTATAGATGAGGAGGGACAGGTAGTATGCGGGGTTAGTGGTGAAGAGGGTGGAGATGTAGATGAGGAGGGACAGGTAGTATGCGGGGTTAGTGGTGAAGAGGGTGGAGTTGTAGATGAGGAGTGACAGGTAGTATGTGGGGTTAGTGGTGAAGAGGGTGGAGTTGTAGATGAGGAGGGACAGGTAGTATGCGGGGTTAGTGGTGAAGAGGGTGGAGTTGTAAATGAGGAGGGACAGGTAGTATGTGGGGTTAGTGGTGAAGAGGGTGGAGATGTAGATGAGGAGGGACAGGTAGTATGCGGGGTTAGTGGTGAAGAGGGTGGAGTTGTAGATGAGGAGGGACAGGTAGTATGTGGGGTTAGTGGTGAAGAGGGTGGAGTTGTACATGAGGAGGGACAGGTAGTATGTGAGGTTAGTGGTGAAGAGGGTGGAGATGTAGATGAGGAGTGACAGGTAGTATGTGGGGTTAGTGGTGAAGAGGGTGGAGTTGTAGATGAGGAGGGACAGGTAGTATGCGGGGTTAGTGGTGAAGAGGGTGGAGATGTAGATGAGGAGGGACAGGTAGTATGTGTGGTTAGTGGTGAAGAGGGTGGAGATGTAGATGAGGAGTGACAGGTAGTATGTGGGGTTAGTGGTGAAGAGGGTGGAGTTGTAGATGAGGAGGGACAGGTAGTATGTGAGGTTAGTGGTGAAGAGGGTGGAGTTGTAGATGAGGAGGGACAGGTAGTATGCAGGGTTAGTGGTGAAGAGGGTGGAGTTGTAGATGAGGAGGGACAGGTAGTATGTGGGGTTAGTGGTGAAGAGGGTGGAGCTGTAAATGAGGAGGGACAGGTAGTATGTGGGGTTAGTGGTGAAGAGGGTGGAGTTGTAGATGAGGAGGGACAGGTAGTATGCGGGGTTAGTGGTGAAGAGGGTGGAGTTGTAGATGAGGAGGGACAGGTAGTATGTGGGGTTAGTGGTGAAGATGGTGGAGTTGTAGATGAGGAGGGACAGGTAGTATGTGGGGTTAGTGGTGACGAGGGTGGAGTTGTACATGAGGAGGGACAGGTAGTATGCGGGGTTAGTGGTGAAGATGGTGGAGTTGTAGATGAGGAGGGACAGGTAGTATGTGGGGTTAGTGGTGAAGATGGTGGAGTTGTAGATGAGGAGGGACAGGTAGTATGCGGGGTTAGTGGTGAAGATGGTGGAGTTGTAGACGAGGAGGGACAGGTAGTATGTGGGGTTAGTGTGGAAGAGCGCAGAGATGGGGATGAGGAGCGCCAGGTAGTATGCGGGGTTAGTGGTGAAGAGGGTGGAGATGGGGATGAGGAGGGACAGGTAGTATGTGGGGTTAGTGGTGAAGAGGGTGGAGATGGGGATGAGGAGCGGCAGGTAGTATGTGGGGTTAGTGGGGAAGAGGGTGGAGATGGGGATGAGAGGGGCAGGTAGTTTGTGGGGTTAGTGGTGAAGAGGGTGGAGTTGTAGATGTGGAGGGACAGGTAGTATGTGGGGTTAGTGGTGAAGAGGGTGGAGTTGTAGATGAGGTGGGACAGGTAGTATGTGGGGTTAGTGGTGAAGAGGGTGGAGATGTAGGTGAGGAGGGACAGGTAGTATGTGTGGTTAGTGGTGAAGAGGGTGCAGTTGTAGATGAGGAGCGCCAGGTAGTATGTGGGGTTAGTGGTGAAGAGGGTGGAGTTGTAGATGTGGAGGGACAGGTAGTATGTGGGGTTAGTGGTGAAGAGGGTGGAGTTGTAGATGAGGAGGGACAGGTAGTATGTGCGGTTAGTGGTGAAGAGGGTGGAGTTGTAGATGAGGAGCGCCAGGTAGTATGCGGGGTTAGTGGTGAAGAGGGTGGAGTTGTAGATGAGGAGGGACAGGTAGTATGTGGGGTTAGTGGTGAAGAGGGTGGAGTTGTAGATGTGGAGGGACAGGTAGTATGTGGGGTTAGTGGTGAAGAGGGTGGAGTTGTAGATGAGGAGGGACAGGTAGTATGTGCGGTTAGTGGTGAAGAGGGTGGAGTTGTAGATGAGGAGCGCCAGGTAGTATGCGGGGTTAGTGGTGAAGAGGGTGGAGTTGTAAATGAGGAGAGACAGGTAGTATGTGGGGTTAGTGGTGAAGAGGGTGGAGATGTAGATGAGGAGGGACAGGTAGTATGCGGGGTTAGTGGTGAAGAGGGTGGAGTTGTAGATGAGGAGGGACAGGTAGTATGTGGGGTTAGTGGTGAAGAGGGTGGAGTTGTACATGAGGAGGGACAGGTAGTATGTGAGGTTAGTGGTGAAGAGGGTGGAGATGTAGATGAGGAGTGACAGGTAGTATGTGGGGTTAGTGGTGAAGAGGGTGGAGTTGTAGATGAGGAGGGACAGGTAGTATGCGGGGTTAGTGGTGAAGAGGGTGGAGATGTAAATGAGGAGGGACAGGTAGTATGTGTGGTTAGTGGTGAAGAGGGTGGAGATGTAGATGAGGAGTGACAGGTAGTATGTGGGGTTAGTGGTGAAGAGGGTGGAGTTGTAGATGAGGAGGGACAGGTAGTATGTGAGGTTAGTGGTGAAGAGGGTGGAGTTGTAGATGAGGAGGGACAGGTAGTATGTGGGGTTAGTGGTGAAGAGGGTGGAGCTGTAAATGAGGAGGGACAGGTAGTATGTGGGGTTAGTGGTGAAGAGGGTGGAGTTGTAGATGAGGAGGGACAGGTAGTATGCGGGGTTAGTGGTGAAGAGGGTGGAGTTGTAGATGAGGAGGGACAGGTAGTATGTGGGGTTAGTGGTGAAGATGGTGGAGTTGTAGATGAGGAGGGACAGGTAGTATGTGGGGTTAGTGGTGAAGAGGGTGGAGTTGTACATGAGGAGGGACAGGTAGTATGCGGGGTTAGTGGTGAAGATGGTGGAGTTGTAGATGAGGAGGGACAGGTAGTATGTGGGGTTAGTGGTGAAGATGGTGGAGTTGTAGATGAGGAGGGACAGGTAACATAGTAACATAGTAACATAGTAGATAAGGCTGAAAAAAGACATGCGTCCATCAAGTCCAGCCCATGCCAATAACACCCCTGTTGATCCAGAGGAAGGCAACAAAAAAGCCCTCTGGAGCAATTTCCAATGTAGGTGTGTGTGTGTGTGTGTGTCAAATAGTTCCCCGGCTCAATATCCTATTTGCTTTGAAGCCATCTGTCATAACTGTCAATATTGTTCTGTGCTAGATAGGCATCCATTGCTTTTTTGAATGCAGTTACATTATCTGCAAGCACAGCATCCCGAGGCAAAGAATTCCATAGCCTTACCGCCCTTACTGTAAAGAATCCCTGCCTGTGTTTTAGTCGAAAGCGACTTTCCTCAAGTCTTAATGGATGACCTCTTGTTCTTAGCTCAGCTCTTTGCATAAATAATTCATTGGATAGTTCTTTGTATTGGCCTTGAATGTATTTGTAAATGGTAATCATATCACCCCTTAGACGTCTCTTTTCTAATGTAAACAAACCCAGTTTGGCTAGTCTCTCTTCGTAACTCAGATCCTCCAATCCCTTTATCAGTTTTGTTGCACGTCTCTGCACCTTTTCCAGTTCAGTAATGTCTTTTTTTAGAACAGGCGCCCAAAATAAGGTAGTATGCGGGGTTAGTGGTGAAGATGGTGGAGTTGTAGATGAGGAGGGACAGGTAGTATGTGGGGTTAGTGGTGAAGATGGTGGAGTTGTACATGAGGAGGGACAGGTAGTATGCGGGGTTAGTGGTGAAGATGGTGGAGTTGTAGACTAGGAGGGACAGGTAGTATGTGGGGTTAGTGGTGAAGAGGGTGGAGTTGTAGATGAGGAGGGACAGGTAGTATGCGGGGTTAGTGGTGAAGATGGTGGAGTTGTAGACTAGGAGGGACAGGTAGTATGTGGGGTTAGTGTGGAAGAGCGCAGAGATGGGGATGAGGAGCGCCAGGTAGTATGTGGGGATAGTGGGGAAGAGGGTGGAGATGGGGATGAGGAGCGCCAGGTAGTATGTGGGGTTAGTGGTGAAGAGGGTGGAGATGGGGATGAGGAGCGCCAGGTAGTATGCGGGGTTAGTGGTGAAGAGGGTGGAGATGTAGATGTGGAGGGACAGGTAGTATGCGGGGTTAGTGGTGAAGAGGGTGGAGTTGTAGATGAGGAGGGACAGGTAGTATGTGGGGTTAGTGGTGAAGAGGGTGGAGTTGTAGATGAGAAGTGACAGGTAGTATGCGGGGTTAGTGGTGAAGAGGGTGGAGATGGGGATGAGGAGGGACAGGTAGTATGTGGGGTTAGTGGTGAAGAGGGTGGAGATGGGGATGAGGAGGGACAGGTAGTATGTGGGGTTAGTGGTGAAGAGGGTGGAGATGGGGATGAGGAGGGACAGGTAGTATGTGGGGTTAGTGGTGAAGAGGGTGGAGATGGGGATGAGGAGCGGCAGGTAGTATGTGGGGTTAGTAGGGAAGAGGGTGGAGATGGGGATGAGGAGGGGCAGGTAGTATGTGGGGTTAGTGGTGAAGAGGGTGGAGATGGGGATGAGGAGCGGCAGGTAGTATGTGGGGTTAGTGGGGAAGAGGGTGGAGATGGGGATGAGGAGGGGCAGGTAGTATGTGGGGTTAGTGGGGAAGAGCGCAGAGATGGGGATGAGGAGCGCCAGGTAGTATGTGGGGTTAGTGGTGAAGAGGGTGGAGATGGGGATGAGGAGCGCCAGGTAGTATGCGGGGTTAGTGGTGAAGAGGGTGGAGATGGGGATGAGGAGGGACAGGTAGTATGTGGGGTTAGTGGTGAAGAGGGTGGAGATGGGGATGAGGAGCGGCAGGTAGTATGTGGGGTTAGTGGGGAAGAGGGTGGAGATGGGGATGAGGAGCGGCAGGTAGTATGTGGGGTTAGTGGGGAAGAGGGTGGAGATGGGGATGAGGAGGGGCAGGTAGTATGTGGGGTTAGTGGTGAAGAGGGTGGAGTTGTAGATGTGGAGGGACAGGTAGTATGTGGGGTTAGTGGTGAAGAGGGTGGAGTTGTAGATGAGGAGGGACAGGTAGTATGTGCGGTTAGTGGTGAAGAGGGTGGAGTTGTAGATGAGGAGCGCCAGGTAGTATGTGGGGTTAGTGGTGAAGAGGGTGGAGTTGTAGATGAGGAGGGACAGGTAGTATGCGGGGTTAGTGGTGAAGAGGGTGGAGATGTAGATGAGGAGGGACAGGTAGTATGCGGGGTTAGTGGTGAAGAGGGTGGAGTTTTAGATGAGGAGGGACAGGTAGTATGTGGGGTTAGTGGTGAAGAGGGTGGAGTTGTAGGTGAGGAGCGACAGGTAGGCAGCTGGGTAACAGTAAGGAGGGGAGGTAGTGGGCAGAGGAAGAGGAAGGCCAGTTCTGAGTTGACTCAGTCCAACAGATTTGCAAGATTGTGTGAAGATGTTGATGAGAATTGCTCAGAATTGGCAACACTGGAGAGGGCTGATTCCTCTAGCAGCCAGGGGAACAGTCCTCCTTCCAGGCTAGATGGGATGCAGAGCAGGCGGAAACCAAGGCAGGTGGTGGTAATAGGGGACTCTATTATTAGGAGGGTAGATAGGGTAATCTGCCGCCAGGAACGTGAATGCCGAACAGTATGCTGTCTCCCGGGTGCTCGGGTTCGGCATGTTGCGGACAGGGCTGACAGATTATTGGGAGGGGCTGGAAGTGATCCAGCTGTCTTGGTACATATTGGAACCAATGACAAAATAGGAGTAAGATGGAGGTCCCTAAAGAATGATTTCAGGGAACCAAGACAAAAAATGTAAAAGGCGCTACTATGGGACAGACACCCGGGTATATAATTAATGATAAATAGACAAAAATATTTGTTATGTATAATAGTACCAGAATGCTATCAATCCAATGGTCTGGGAGTGGACAGACCACTAAAACAACTAGATAAGAACAAACAAGGAAAAGCGCTCTGTGTAGATAGAGCGGAGGTCCCTCTGCTGCTTATTACACCCACCGTACTAAGCTGGGAAGTGTGAAGGGAACAATAGTTCATTTTACAGGCTGACCTGTGGAAGAGGATATATTATGAACACATAGTGAGGCAATACGCGCTATATTGAGTTTATTTGTGAGGATACGAGTTACCATATTGTATCCCATTGGACTTCCACATTGTATCCCATTGGACTTCCATATTGCAGTGGATTTATATAGTTTTAGTATTTTTATTTTTATATCTGATTATTTTTATATATGCTGGCCAGCATTATAGTTATCTGTATAGCAGTTTAGATTGCAACAGTGTATCAGTATTCTGAACACGTCGTATCGTTTTATATCTACTGGATACACGGTCATTTGGTTCTGTGCGGTCCAGTGAGATAGTCGGTGTTATATATATTCTTTATGTAACGTGTTTCTTTGGTCCAGCTGAGAGTTTTATTTCTTAGTTGTGGACCATAAATATACAGATTTTTATGTATGTATTTATGTTTGGAATAAATTGTTATTTATTTATAGTTACACAGAGCGCTTTTCCTTCTTTGTTCTTATCTAATGATTTCAGGGACTTAGGGTACAAGCTCAAGGCAAGGACCTCTAAGGTAGTATGTTCTGAAATACTACCTGTGCTATGCGCCAGTGCAGGTAGGCAGAGGGAGCTCAGGGAGCTTAATGCATGGCTCAAGCAATGGTGTAGGAAGGAGGGTTTTGGGTTTTTAGAGCACTGGGCTGACTTTGCTCTTGGGTACAGTCAATATGGAAGAGATGGATTGCACCTAAATGGTAGAGGAGCCTCTGTGTTAGGGGAGAGAATGCTAGGAAGCTTGGAGGAGCTTTTAAACTAGGAAAGGGGGGGTGGGTATAGATAGCAAAAATGGGGTAGATAGAGCAGATAGGAACTGGGTCCAAGTAAATGACCAGGGGGGTGGAGAAAGGGTGGGGAAAAATTTAGTCAGTAGAGAGGAACTCCTAGTAAATGAAGGTAAAGAAAAAAGGCATGTAGGGATTAATATATGTAAAGACTTCAAAATCAATTGTATGCTAGCAAATGCAAGAAGTATGGTAGATAAAATAGGAGAACTAGAATTGCTGGCGGTTAATGAGCAATTGGACATAATTAGTATAGTAAACATGGTGGAACGATGCACATGACTGGACTGTAAATATAGAGGGCTATTCCCTGTTTAGAAGAGACAGAATTAATAGAAAAGGTGGAGGTGTGTGCTTATATTTGAAAACAGAGCTAAATCCAGTTTTGCGAGGTGATATTAGTGAGGAAACTGGCCAAATTGTGGAGTACATGTGGGTAGAAATAAAGACTAAATGTGGTGTAAAAGGTAAAAAAAAGTTGTTGGTGGGCATATGCTACAAACCACCAAATATCGATGACAATGATGAGGCCCAACTGCTATTGCAAATGAGGAAAGCTGCCCAGTTTGGGCATACTATAATTATGGGAGATTTTAATTATCCAGATATCAACTGGAAAAATGAGACCTGTCAGAGTGCTAAGGGTAGCAGGTTTTTGAACACACTTAGTGAAAGCTACATGTCACAAATGGTGGAAGTGCCGACAAGAAATAACAATGTATTGGACCTAGTGATCACTAATAATACAGAAATGGTATCTAATATTAAGGTAAGAGAACATTTGGGAAACAGTGATCACAACATGGTTACATTTGAGATTAGTCTGGCAAAGCAAAAATGTATAGGTTCAACCAAAACTCTTAATTTTAAAAAAGCTAACTTCAAATTGTTAAGGGATTCAATGCAACATGTACACTGGGATATTTTATTTAAAGGCAAAAATACTGAGGAAAAATGGTCAGAATTCAAATTTAGGTTGCAGAAATATACCCAGCAGTATATACCAATGGGGAACAAACGCAAAAGAAGTAAGTCACAGCCAATGTGGTTAACTGCACATGTAAAGAAGGAAATGGCAAGGAAAAAAAACGTATTCAAATTATTTAAGTCTGAAGGAACTGAACAATCTTTCTTAAAATACAGGGAGTGCAACAAAGATTGCAAACAGGCAATTAGGGTAGCAAAAATAGATAATGAAACTCGAATTGCAAGGGAAAGCAAGACTAATCCAAAAGTTTTTCAAATATATAAACAGCAAAAAAACTTAAGAGGGAGTGCATTGGACCATTCAAAAATGAGATGGGTGAGTTAGTTAGTGAGGATAAGGAAAAGGACAATCTTTTAAACACTTTCTTTGCATCAGTATATACAAGGGAGCAAGGAATGGTAGAAGAGTCTCCGCAAGTAACTAATAAAACAATACAATTATCAGATATTGGGTTAACTCAAGAAGATGTCATGGGAAGACTGAACAAAATTAAGACTGATAAAGCATCGGGTCCTGATGGTATACATCCAAAAGGAACTCAGTGCAGTGTTAGCAAAACCCCTATATTTACTCTTTAAAGATTCTATCACCACAGGCTCAGTGCCACAGGATTGGCGAAGAGCTAACATAGTGCCTCTATTTAAGAAGGGAACTAAAACAAAGCCTGGGAATTATAGACCAGTGAGTTTGACCTCTGTAGTGGGAAAACTGCTAGAAGGGATAATAAGGGACTATATTCAGGATTACAACACAAAAATAAAATCATTGGCAGGAATCAACATGGTTTTATGAAGAACAGATCATGCCAAACTAATCTTCTCAGCTTCTATGAGGAGGTAAGCAGCAACCTTGATAATGGCAAGGCAGTAAATCTTGATTTTGCAAAGGCATTTGATACAGTGCCACACAGAAGGCTGGGGTATAAAATAAGGAATTCGGGGCTAGGAGATAACCTTTGCAATTGGATGCAAAACTGGTTGAAGGATAGGGAACAGTGTGTGGTTGTAAATGGACAATTCTCCAGTACAGTTAAAGTGGAGAGTGGAGTACCTCAGGGTTCAGTATTGGGTCCGCTGCTTTTTAGCATGTTTATAAATGACCTAGAAATAGATATGGAAAGCAAATTATCAATATTTGCAGATGATACTAAATTATGCAGGGTAATTAATTCAGAACAGGATATTTTCTCTCTACAGAGGGACTTACATACAATGTCAGATTGGGCAAACATGTGGAATATGAAGTTTAATATGGGGAAGTGTAAAGTCATGCATTTGGGAGGAAACAATCCCAAGGCTACTTATAAACTTAATGGAATAATATTAGGTGACTCGTTGCTAGAAAAAGACCTGGGTATCCTTGTCAACTACAAACTTGGAAACAGTGACCAGTGTCAAACAGCAGTAGCAAAGGCAAACAAAGTCCTGTCTTGCATAAAAAGAGGTATTGAAGCAAGAGTGGATAACATTATTTTGCCATTGTACAAATCATTGGTAAGACCTCACATTGAATATGCAGTGCAATTTTGGGCACAGGTTCTGAAAAAGGATATACTAGAACTAGAGAGGGTACAGCGAAGAGCAACAAAATTAATTAAGGGAATGGAGGACTTGACATATGAGGAACGACTAGACAAACCTGGTTTATTTACTCTAGAGAAAAGACAACTATGAGGAGACCTTATCACATTGTACAAGTATATAAGAGATCAATACAAGGATCTATAAGGTGAGATATTTACTCCAAGGCCTGATCAGGTGACCAGGGGACACCCCTTGAGATTAGAGGAAAGGAGGTTTAGACTTCAGCAGAGGAAGGGTTATTTTACAGTCAGGTCTGTTTAATTGTGGAATTCATTGCCCAGGGAGGTGGTTATGGCAGATACAGTGGATACATTTAAGAGAAGATTAGATACATTTCTTTCAAAAGGGAACATACAGAGTTACACTGTTAATCAGTAGGCTGATCAGGAAGGTCTGATAAAGACTAATTTAATTGATAGCAGGAAAGCTATAAAATTCTCAGTTCCTGGGGAATGAGGAGAAGGTTGAACTTGATGGACTTGTGTCTTTATTCAACCTAATTTACTATGTTACTATGTTACTAAGTCTAGTCTGACTACCACCTCTGACTACTGACCCTTCTCTCGTCTGACTACTGACCCTTGGCAAGTCTGTCTACTACCTCTGACTCCTCATGCTTGTCTAGTCTTACTACCACCTCTGAGTCCTGACCCTTGTCTAGTCTGACTACCACCTCTGACTATTGACCCTTGTCTCATCTGACTACTGACCCTTAGCAAGTCTGACTACCACCTCGGACTACTGACCCCTGGCAAGTCTGACTACCACCTCTAGCTCCTGACCCTTGTCTAGTCTGAATACCACCTCTGGTTCCTCACCATTGTCTAGTCTGACTACCACCTCTGGCTCCTGACCCTTGGCTTGTCTGACTACCACCTCTGGCTCCTGACCCTTGGCAAGTATTACTTCCACCTCTCACTCCAGACCCTTGAAAAGTCTGACTACCACCTCTAGCTCCTGACCCTGGCTAGTCTGACTACCACCTCTAGCTCCTGACCCTGGCAAGTCTGATTACCACCTCTCACTACTGACCCTTGGCTAGTCTGACTACCACCTCTGACTCCTGACCCTTGGCAAGTCTGACTCCCACCTCTGACTCTGGACCCTTGGCAAATCTGGCTACCACTTCTTGCTCCTTACCCATATCTAGTCTGACTACCACCTCTGGCTCCTGACACTTGGCAACTCTAACTACCACCTCTGGTTCCTGACACTTGTCTAGTCTGACTACCACCTCTGGCTCCTCAACTTTGTCTAGTCTGACTACGACCTCTGGCTCCTGACCCTTGGCTTGTCTGAGTACCGCCTCTCACTACTGACACTTGGCTAGTCTGAATACCACCTTTGACTCCTGACCCTTGGCAAGTCTGACTACCACCTCTGGCTCCAGACCCTTGATAAGTATGCCTACCATCTCTGGCTCCAGACGCTTGACAAGTCTGTATACCACCTTTGGCTCCTGACTCTGGCTAGTCTGACTACCACCTAAAGCTCCTGACCCTGGCAAGTCTGACTACCACCTCTGGCTCCTGACCCCAAGCAAGTATGACAACCACCACTGACTCCTGACCCCAGGCAAGTCTGACTACCACCTCTAACTCCTGACCCTTGTATAGTCTATCACCTCTGACTCCTGACCCTTGGCAAGTCTGACTACCAGCCCTGGCTCCTGACCCTTGGCAAGTCTGACTACCAGCCCTGTCTCCTCACCCTTGGCTAGTCTGACTACCACCCCTGGCTCCTAACCCTTGACTAGTCTTACTTCCACCTCTGGCTCCTGACCCTTGGATAGTCTGACTACCACCTCTGGCTCCTGACTCCTGGCAAGTCTGACTATCACCTCTGGCTCCTCACCCTTGTCTAGTCTGACTACCACCTCTGGCTCCTCACCCTTGGCTAGTCTGACTACCACCTCTGACTCCTCACTTTTGTCTAGTCTGACTACCACCTCTTTCTCCTGACCCTTGTCTAGTCTGACTACCACCTCTGATTCCTGACCCTGGGAAGTCTGACTACCACCTCTGGCTCCTGACTCCTGACAAGACTGACTTCCACCTCTGACTCCCGACCCATGGCAAGTCCAACTACCACCTCTGTCTCTTCACCCTTGTCTAGTCTGACTACCACGTCTGATTCCTGACCCAGGGAAGTCTGACTACCACATCTGGCTCATGACCCCTGTCAGGTCTGACTACCACCTCTGACTCCTGACCCTTTGCTAGTCTGACTACCACCTCTGACTTCTGAGCCTTGGCTACTCTGACTACCATGACATACAAACAAATGGATAAGCGGCTTCAACCCTGCTTACGGGATATTCCAAACATTTATCATCAATCCTTATACTTCAGGTCTTCATAAACCCCTTTTCTATAAACTTCAATGACTCTAATATATGTATAACGTATGCGCATCCTTAGGGATTCTCCATAAACCCTTTAACTGAACACAATTTTATAAAAAGCAGGTGCACCAAAACGTGTAGTAAATCCAACCCAAGCAGTGGATAAAAACAATCATGCTTTTATTGATACAACAGTAAAAAGTAATGTACGATAAATAGTGATACCTTGTTTCATTTTCTGAACAGCGGGAGAAGCTGATTAGTCGGCACCCTTTCAAAGCAGATGTAAAAGTTCTTAGATTGATCATGATTAAGCGCAGTTGTGCGTGAAACATGTCAAATCTACTACCACCTCTGATTCCTGACTCTGGCAAGTCTGACTACCACCTCTGGCTCCTGACCCTTGGAAAGTCTGACTACCACGTCTGACTCCTGGCTTTTAGCTAGTCTGACTACCAGCCCTGGCTCCTTACCCATGGCAAGTCTGACTATCACCTCTGACTCCTGACCTTTGGCTAGTCTGACTACCAGCCCTGGCTCCTGACCCTTGGCTAGTCTGACTACCACCCCTGGCTCCTGACCCTTGGATAGTCTTACTACCACCTCTGGCTCCTGACCCTTGGATAGTCTGACTACCACCTCTGACTCCAGACCCTGGCAAGTCTGACTAACACCTCTGGCTCCTCACTCTTGTCTAGTCTGACTACCACCACAGACTCCTGACCCTTGTCTAGTCTTACTACCACCTCTGATTTCTGACCCTGGAAAGTCTGAATACCACCTGTGACTCCTGACCCCTGACAGGTCTGACTACCACCTCTGACTCCGGACCCTTGGCAAGTCTTACTACCACCTCTAACTCCTGACCCTTGGCAAGTCTGACTACCATCTCTGGCTCCTCACCCTTGTCTAGTCTGACTACCAGCTCTGGCTCCTTACCCTTGGCAAGTCTGACTACCACCTCTAACTCCTGACCTTGGCTAGTCTGACTACCACCCCTGGCTCCTGACCCTTGGATAGTCTTACTACCACCTCTGGCTCCTGACCCTTGGATAGTCTGACTACCACCTCTGACTCCAGACCCTGGCAAGTCTGACTACCACCTCTGGCTCCTCACTCTTGTCTAGTCTGACTACCACCACAGACTCCTGACCCTTGTCTAGTCTTACTACCACCTCTGATTTCTGACCCTGGAAAGTCTGAATACCACCTCTGGCTCCTGACCCCTGACAGGTCTGACTACCACCTCTGACTCCGGACCCTTGGCAAGTCTTACTACCACCTCTAACTCCTAACTCTGGCAAGTCTGACTACCACCTCTGGCTCCTGACCCTTGGAAACTCTGACTACCACGTCTGACTCCTGGCTTTTAGCTAGTCTGACTACCAGCCCTGGCTCCTTACCCATGGCAAGTCTGACTATCACCTCTGACTCCTGACCTTTGGCTAGTCTGACTACCAGCCCTGGCTCCTGACCCTTGGCTAGTCTGACTACCACCCCTGGCTCCTGACCCTTGGATAGTCTTACTACCGCCTCTGGCTCCTGACCCTTGGATAGTCTGACTACCACCTCTGACTCCAGACCCTGGCAAGTCTGACTAACACCTCTGGCTCCTCACTCTTGTCTAGTCTGACTACCACCACAGACTCCTGACCCTTGTCTAGTCTTACTACCACCTCTGATTTCTGACCCTGGAAAGTCTGAATACCACCTCTGGCTCCTGACCCCTGACAGGTCTGACTACCACCTCTGACTCCGGACCCTTGGCAAGTCTTACTACCACCTCTAACTCCTGACCCTTGGCAAGTCTGACTACCATCTCTGGCTCCTCACCCTTGTCTAGTCTGACTACCAGCTCTGGCTCCTTACCCTTGGCAGGTCTGACTACCACCT
This sequence comes from Rhinophrynus dorsalis, assembly GCA_037306005.1. Taxonomy (NCBI): domain Eukaryota; kingdom Metazoa; phylum Chordata; class Amphibia; order Anura; family Rhinophrynidae; genus Rhinophrynus; species Rhinophrynus dorsalis. The sequence continues at coordinate 2,279,246 of CM074724.1, read as the reverse complement.
CTAACTCCTGACCCTTGGCAAGTCAGACTACCACCTCTAACTCCTGACCCTTGGCAAGTCTGACTACCATCTCTGGCTCCTCACCCTTGTCTAGTCTGACTACCAGCTCTGGCTCCTTACCCTTGGCAAGTCTGACTACCACCACTGACTCCTGACCTTTGGCTAGTCTGACTAGCAACCCTAGCTCCTGACCCTTGTCTAGTCTGACTACCACCTCTGGCTCCTGACCCTTGGCTAGTCTGACTACCACCTCTGGCTCCTGACCCTTGGCTAGTCTTACTACCACCTTTGGCTCCTGACCCTTGGATAGTCTGACTATCACCTCTGACTCCTGACCCTGACAAGTCTGACTACCACCTCTGGCTCCTGACCCTGGCAAGTCTGACTACTACCTCTAGCTCCTCACTCTTGTCCAGTCTTACTACCCCCTCTGGCTCCAGACCCTTGTCTAGTCCGATTACCACCCCTTACTCCTGACCCTTGACTAGTCAGACTACCATCCCTGGCTCCTGACCCTTGGCTAGTCTTACTACCACTTCTTGCTCCTGACCCTTGGATAGTCTGACTACCACCTCTTACTCCTGACCCTGGCAAGTCTTACTACCACCTCTGGCTCCAGACTCTTGTCTAGCCTGATTACCACTCCTTACTCCTGACCCTTGGCAAGTCTGACTACCACCTCCTCACCCATGTCTGATCTGACTACCACTTCTGACTCCAGACCCTTGTCTAGTCTGACTACCACCTCTGACTCCAGACCCTTGTCTAGTCTGACTACCACCTCTGACTCCAGACCCTTGTCTAGTCTGACTACCACCTCTGACTCCAGACCCTTGTCTAGTCTGGCTACCACCTCTGATTCCAGACCCTTGTCTAGTCTGACTACCACCTCTGACTCCAGACCCTTGTCTAGTCTGACTACCACCTCTGGCTCCTGATCCTTGTCTAGTCTGGCTACCACACCTGGCTCCTGACCCGGGCAATTCTGACTAACACCTCTGGCTCCAGACCCTTTGCATACCTGACTACCACCGCTGGTTCCAGACCCTTGGCAAGTCTGACTACCACCTCTGGCTCCTGACCAGGGCAAGTCAGACTACCACCTCTGACTACTAACCCTTGTCTAGTCTGACTACCACCTTTTGCTCCTGACCAGGGTAAGTGTGACTACTAGCACTGGCTCCAGTCCCTTGGCAAGTCTGACTACCCACTCTGGCTCCAGACACAGGCAGGTCTGACTACCATACCTTTCTCCTGTCCCGGGCAAGTCTAACTACCACCTCTGGCTCCTGACCCTGGCAAGTCTTACTACCACCTCTGGCTCCTGACTCTTGGATAGTCTGACTACCACCTCTGGCTCCTGACCCTTGGCAAGTCTGTCTACCACCTCTGACTCCAGACCCTTGTTTAGTCTGACTACCACCTTTTGCTCCTGACCAGGGTAAGTCTGACTACCAGCACTGGCTCCTGACCCTTGGCAAGTCTGACTATGACCTCTGGCTCCTGACTCTTGGATAGTCTGACTACCACCTCTGGCTCCAGACCCAGGCAAGTCTGACTACCACCTCTGGCTGCAGACCCTTGGCCATTTACCATTGGCTTGGTGAGATTCAGGCCTTGCTCCAGACCTCTTGCAGCATTTCTTTCCTACTTGATTTAATGATATATTACTGTTTGTTTAATAAAGCAGTGTTCCTATATTTCTACTTGTCGGGTTGTTATTTCCATGAGCGTACCATTACACCCTGCTACTTCCTGGTGTCTGGAGGTCCTGGATACTCAGACAAGAACAACTAGATGCTGCCCCCTGGCAGACTGGCAGAGCTAGTGAATTTAGCTGCAGAACCCCAGATGAGGTTTCCAGAGGACCTACGCCAGTAGACTGGCGAGGCAAGTGAATTCGCTCTTCCAATGGCTGAGGTTAGAATCCCCAGCACAAGCCCCCTCCAGAAATACAGCCGAGACTTGTATTAAGGAGCGTAGAACAGAACAGGCTTTACTGATGAAACACACTGCTTATATATTCGTTCCAGACACTCTTATCAAGATTAGAATGTAAACTAGGGCTTGGGACACTGTTGTTACGCTTGGCCAATCAGGGAATGGCCTACACTTCCAGACACTGTTATCAAGATAGGAATACAAATTAGGGCTTAAAAAGGGGCATTTTAACTGTACCATAATATCCTCCTCTGATTGGTCAATGAAGCACAGCAGGAGTCAATCCACATTCCAATAATTCCTTATGACAAGTTACACAGATCTGGTGTATATTGTAAGCAAGCCAGAGTGCTGGGCTTAACCTTTATTTTATCTGCACTCTGGTTCCCCACTGCCAAATCCCTTTACAGGACTTACAGTATAACACCACACACCCGCTATTACATTATGTCACACAATGTACAAAACAATCAATATTTCAGATGTTATTGTCCTAAATCACTCAACCTGGTCCCACAGGCCTATTAGTTTGCTAAACTCTGATGGGAAAATTCTGTCTAAAATCTTGGCAATGCGTCTAGGTTTAATTGTTCCATACTTAATACATTGAGACCAGTGCGGTTTTATCCCTGGTAGGCAGACAGCTGTGTGTATCAGAAGGGTGTATAATGTAAATTTGGATTTGTAAAAGATCATCTCAAGAAAATGTTTTATTATTATCCCTGGATATTAACAAGGCCTTTGACTCTCTTGACTGGTCCTACATGGGGAAAGTTCTTGAATATTTGGGTTAAATGATTTAATAACTAAAACCTTAGTCGCTTCTCACAGTTCCTCTTGTGGTATACTGAGAGTAATGGGGTATGAGAGTGATTCTATTAAACTGGGGAGAGGGGTTAGGCAGGGATGCCCCCTTCCCCCAATGATCTTCACTTTATGTTTGGAGCTCTTAGCCAAAACAATTAAGAAAAGCAGGGGATTCAAGGGTGTTCATTTAAAATCGGAGGACCCAGATAAAGTCAGCTTGTGTGCAGACGACCTAATCCTGTTTCTGACCAATCCCCTGTCCAGATTGAGGAATCTATGGCCAATTTTAAACAAATTTGAAGAAATCTCTGGATTAGAAATAAATAAGTATAAGTTGGACTATCTAGGACTCTCCTTTAATAAAGATATAGGGCTTGAAATTTTAAGAATTTATGATTTTAGGTCCTCTCCAGACTATCTTTCTTACCTTGGAATAATAGTCTTCCTAGATAAGAAAGAAGCTTTTGACCTAAATTATAGAGACATAGGGGTAGATTTAAAGGCAGTCGTTAGAAAAAAACAGCACTAACGGGTGCGTTAACCTGTTGTAAGCCATTTAAAGGTCCGTCTTAAGAACAGCTAACAGCAGTTCACACATCCTTAAGGCCGACAGACTGACGCGCATGGAGACGCATAGAACAAGATTCCCCAGAGCCATTTAAAAAAGTGCGGTGCTGCTAACGACTGAAAAAAAGAAACACTTAACGGCTAAAACTTAAGACCCAGTTTTGTTAGCCGTTAGACACATAACGGTCAAAAAGAAAACACCGTTAAATACTGCACAAGCATGTAAATGGCAAAATTAACCTGTGAAATGCCAAAATAACACAAAAACATGGACAGACACCACAAATCACTGTCGTACACAACAAGCAACACCACAGGAACATGGACCTCCAGAAAAACACCAACACAACATGGCACGGAACAATGCGGGTTATCACACAACACGGACACCTGCAAATACAAAACAAGCTCACCTGTGCAATATCACCACACGATCCAGACACAACCTGCACCCCAGAGCTTCACACCCCCAACTGGCACAGACACAGCAATCAGAACACACCACATTTTAAAACACAGACACACCTGCAAACACTTACCTTGACAACAAACACCTTCCCATTGGTCATCACTCACCTAATCACCACTCCTACACAATGTCTTACCAGGTACTTAAAGGGACCGCTCACCACACTCACGTGTGGCTTGTTTTCCACTCAGGGAGAGAGAGATACAGATAGATAGATAGATAGATAGATAGATAGATAGATAGATAGATATGAGATAGATAGATAGATAGATAGATAGATAGATAGATAGATAGATATGAGATAGATAGATAGATAGATAGATAGATAGATACATAGATAGATAGGAGATAGATAGGAGATAGATAGATATGAGATAGATAGATAGATAGATAGATAGATAGATAGATAGATAGATATGAGATAGATAGATAGATAGATAGATAGATAGATAGATAGATATGAGATAGATAGATAGATAGATGATAGATAGATGATAGATAGATAGATAGATAGATAGATAGATAGATAGATAGATACATAGAGAGATAAATAGATAGATAGATAGATAGATAGATAGATAGATAGATAGATAGAGAGATAGATAGATAGAGAGAGAGAGAGAGAGAGAACAATAAGTATGTTGGGATATTTATTGATGAGAAGACTGCAGAGAAGGTGTGCAAGGGTGAGAGCTAGGGAACACCAGCAAGCCCCAGGCACACCTGATCAGCACCCTTCACCTGTTGTAAGTGAGGAGGCTCTGGCACAGGAGCCCATCCCCACCTGGAGGACAGCACCTGTATGCAGATGCACAACTGCAGCAACAGAATGCTCCACAGCAACAGGATGCTCCACAGCAACAGGATGCTCCCCAGGTGCCACAAGGACCCCTGGAGCAGTGGAGGATGGATAAACAACCACCAAGGCACAGGGTATACCACCCAAGGGTCACTATCTTTGGAATGACCGATGACGAGGTGATTGATCGCTACAGGTTGAGGCCACACAGCATCATTGCCTTGTATGAGGTGATCAAGGATCAGGTGGATTCCATCTACATCCACAACCATGCCCTAACTGGCCTGCAAAAACTACTGTGTGCCATACACTTCATGGCAAGTGGGGCCTTCCAGTCCACTGAGGGTTACACATCTGGCATGTCACAGGCCACATTCTCCAAAGGGCTGGCCCAGGTCTTGTCAGCCCCCAAAAGCAAGGCCAGTACCTACATACATTTCCCCACCACCGACATGGACTGGATACATCTCAAGCAGGGCTTTTACGCAAGGGGAGGCATGCCCAGGGTCATGGGTGCTATAGATTGCATCCATGTCCATATCAAGCCCCAGCACGTGATGCACAGCTATTCATCAACAGGAAGAACTTCCACGAACATGCAGATGGTGTGTGACAGCAACATGAGGATCATGAATGTCTGTGCAAAGTATCCTGGCAGCTCACATGATTCATACATTCTCCAAAACTCCTCAGTCCACAGAGATTTTGAGAATGGAACCTTTACAGGGGGATGGCTACTGGGTGAGTTCACAATACAAAATCACACCACATACACAGGCGTACACACAACACTACTCACCATGCTCCTGACCACAGCTAGTACGTCCACCACACAAAACATCATTCACACAACATGTGCTCCCTGTCACACCATGTCACTCACATTACACAGGTGATGCTGGTTATGGATGCAAATCCTGGCTACTGACCCCGGTTGCCAATCCTCAAACAGATGCCGAGGAAAGATACCAGGCTCATGGCAGAGTGAGGAATGCCACTGAGCAAACCTTTGGCCTCCTCAAGTCCCGATTCAGGTGTCTGGACCACTCGAGGGGAGCACTGCAGTATGAACCTGGAAAAGTGTGTGACATCATAATGGCGTGTGCAATACTGCACAACATCACAGTGAACACCAGGGTGGTGGATCATATCCAGGCCCCCCCATACCTGATGTGCCAGTGGACATCAGCCATATTTAGGAGACCCTGAGAGGGGCACGGATCAAAGACAGGCTCATCGCTCATCGCTTGATTATAACACAGGCATTCTAACAGTCCATGCAAGTCCTCCATCACTCCAGTGAATTGGTGCCAACACACTAACCACACCCCACATGATATTCTGTTCCACCCCACAGAATCATTGCACAGCACTGCACTGGCAGCAATATGGCCCCAAACATCATCCATACCATGGACGTGGCATTATTTGTGTGGGGATTCCAAAACCATCTCCCTTTCTCTTCTCCACGTTGACATTGATACCTCAATGATATCACGCACACCCCCAGGAGAAACGAGGTACAACACGTAACCCAAGTTCAGCATCTTACAGGGCTTGATTGACAGCAACTAACATGATTTGCCATGATTATAGCCAGAGCAACCATGGTAGCCTTGTAACGAAAGAGTGTTATCCAATGCAGTGCACTGGATAACACTCTGTCACATCAGGGGTTAAAGGGACATTAGAGTCAACATGGGACCTGTAGTTTTCTAGATCTGAGAAGAGCAGCAGAGAGACAGATCTACAGTGGTTGTTAACAACATAGAGGTCATGAAATGTGGATCAGATCTCCAGGACAACATGCTGACCTGTGAATGTGTACAGTGATATTTGGCCCTGACATGAATACACACATCAACAAATATGTCATAGTAGTTCCATAAGTAGTTCCATAGTAGTTCCATGGCAGCCAAATACATTAGTTTCATGGAGCTCTGAGAACATACTTGTTGATGTGTGTATACATGTCAGGGGCACATTATACCTATAGGTGCTTCACATTTCCTTAGTCCTCCACATAATGGTTACAGACAAGTACACAACACATTACAAAGCAATGGTTTGTGTACTCACCTGTAACGAAAAAGATTGAGGGGATTAGGAAGTTTAAGTTGTTGCATGATGATCAGTTCGAGGTTCCTGCTCCAAATCCTGTCCTCTTGTCCCACAGGCATCCATAGCATGATCCATCCTTAGACAGAAGATCTTCCATGTGACTGGACTGATGTCTTAACAACACCTCTAAGAGTGTGTGTATATGTGTGTATATGTTTGTGTGTATACATGTTAATGTAAATCTGTATATATGTATATGTTTATGTGTGGGTGTGTGTATACATGTTTGTGTGTGTGGTGTGTGTGTGTGTGTGTGTGGTGTGTGTGTGTGTGTGTGTGTGTGGTGTGTGTGTGTGTGAGTGAGTGTGTGTGTGTGGTTTATGTGTGTATATATGTTTATGAGTGTGTATATGTTTGTGTGTGTATATGTTTATATAAGTGTCTGTATATGTGTGCGGGTGTGTATATATGTCTATGTAAGTGTGTGTATATATGTTTATGTTTGTGGGTGTATATATGTTTATATAAGTGTCTATATATGTTTATGTGTGTTTGTATATTTCTATGTAAGAGTGTGTATATGTTTATGTGTGTGTGTGTGTATACATGTATGTGTGTGTGAGTGTGTGTGTGTGTGTGTTTATGTGTGTATATATGTTATGTGTGTGTATATGTTTGTGTGTGTATATGTTTATTAAGTGTCTGTAAATGTGTGTGGGTGTGTATATATGTCTATGTAAGTGTGTGTATATGTTTATGTTTGTGTGTGTGTATATATGTTTATATAAGTGTCTATATATGTTTATGTGTGTTTGTATATTTCTATGTAAGAGTGTGTATATGTTTATGTGTGTGTATATATGCTTATGTAAGTGTGTGTATATGTGTGTGTATATGTTTATATATGTGTATATGTTTCTGTAAGTGTGTGTATATGTTTATATATTATGTAAGTGTGTATATGTGTGTGTATGTTTGTGTGTGTATATATGTTTATATGTGTCTGTATATATTTATGTGTGTGTATGTTTATGTGTGTATATATATGTGTTTATAGGTGTGTATATATTTATGTAACTGTGTGTTAATATGTGTGTATATATGTTTATGTATATGTTATGTGTGTGTATATGTATGTGTGTGTGTGTGTGTGTGTGTGTGTGTGTGTGTGTGTATATGTATGTGTGTGTGTGTGTATATGTGTGTGTGTGTGTGTGTGTGTGTATATGTATGTATGTGTGTGTGTGTGTGTATATGTGTGTGTGTGTGTGTGTATATGTATGTATGTGTGTGTGTGTGTGTGTGTGTGTGTGTGTGTGTGTGTGTGTGTGTGTGTATGTATGTGTGTGTGTGTGTATATATGTATGTGTGTGTGTGTATGTGTGTGTGTGTTTATGTTTATGTATGTGTGTATGTTCATGTATGTGTGTTTGTGTATATATGTACATATATATGTTTATATAAGTGTATGTGTGTGTGTGTGTGTGTGTGTGTGTGTGTGACAGTAAGAGGGTCAGTAATAAAGGGGGGGGGGGTGAGTTGTCTGTTGGAGACATTTTGTGTCGGAGTTGTAACATTACTGACTTCTCCCTGTCTCTTCTCTGATTTATTGTTGTTTCCTTCCTGGTTCTGCAGGCCTCTCCCTGTTCCCTGAAATGACACTCCTACACTCCCCACACACACTTCTCTACCCCCCTGCCATGTGCTGTGTCCTTCCTTCTTATTCCTCAGCTGGTATGGACGGAAAACTCTCATGGACTACTACTGGGAGCCCTGGCATGACAATCTGACACTAGGAGCCCTGGCATGACAATCTGACACTGAGTGCACTGGAGTGACAATCTGACACTAGGAGCCCTGGCATGACAATCTGACACTGAGTGCACTGGAGTGACAATCTGACACTAGGAGCGCTGGAGTGACAATCTGACACTGGGAGCGCTGGAGTGACAATCTGACACTGGGAGCGCTGGCATGACAATCTGACACAGGGAGCCCTGGAGTGACAACCTGAGAACAGCGGTGGAACCAGAAGACTCTTGTCCCACAAGATATGTGACCTGTTGAACGATGAAGATCCTTCTGCACTTCCAGTTTAGCTTGTTACTGCTGGAGAGAATCTGTGGACAGACACATCAGGTGATGGGGCTGGGTGGGCTTAAATGGGGAAGGAGAGAAGGTGAGAGGAAGAAGAGAGGAGAGAATGTGGGAGTGGTGTAAAGAGTCAAGAGAGAAGGTTGGGAGAGGAGCAGGAGAGTCAGAGGAGGTGAGAGAGGAAGGAGAGAAGGTGAGAGAGGAAAGAAAGGTGACAGTGGAGGGAGAGACTCAAGAGAAAGAAGGGAGAGAGTCAGGAGAAAAGAAGAGAAGGGAGAGAATGGGTCAGGAGATACATAGTAACACTCAGAGTTACACAGTAACGTAGCACTCACTTACACAGTAACATAGTAACACAGCACTCAGTTACACAGTAACATAGTAACATAGCACTCAGTTACACAGTAACATAGTAACATAGCACTCAGTTACACAGTAACATAGTAACACAGCACTCAGTTACACAGTAACATAGTAACATAGCACTCACTTACACAGTAACATAGTAACACAACACTCAGTTACACAGTAACATCGTAACACAGCACTCACTTACACAGTAACATAGTAACATAGCACTCAGTTACACAGTAACATAGTAACATAGCACTCAGTTACACAGTAACATAGTAACATAGCACTCAGTTACACAGTAACATAGTAACACAGCACTCAGTTACACAGTAACATAGTAACATAGCACTCACTTACACAGTAACATAGTAACACAACACTCAGTTACACAGTAACATAGTAACACAGCACTCACTTACACAGTAACATAGTAACATAGCACTCAGTTACACAGTAACATAGAAACATAGCACTCACTTACACAGTAACATAGTAACATAGCACTCAGTTACACAGTAACATAGTAACACAGCACTCACTTACACAGTAACATAGTAACACAGCACTCAGTTACACAGTAACATAGTAACACAGCACTCACTTACACAGTAACATAGTAACATAGCACTCAGTTACACAGTAACATAGTAACATAGCACTCACTTACACAGTAACATAGTAACACAGCACTCAGTTACACAGTAACATAGTAACACAGCACTCACTTACACAGTAACATAGTAACACAGCACTCAGTTACACAGTAACATAGTAACACAGTACTCACTTACACAGTAACATAGTAACATAGCACTCAGTTACACAGTAACATAGTAACACAGCACTCACTTACACAGTAACATAGTAACACAGCACTCAGTTACACAGTAACATAGTAACACAGCACTCACTTACACAGCAACATAGTAACATAGCACTCAGTTACACAGTAACATAGTAACACAGCACTCACTTACACAGTAACATAGTAACATAGCACTCACTTACACAGTAACATAGTAACACAGCACTCAGTTACACAGTAACATAGTAACACAGCACTCAGTTACACAGTAACATAGTAACACAGCACTCAGTTACACAGTAACATAATAACATAGCACTCAGTTACACAGTAACATAGTAACACAGCACTCAGTTACACAGTAACATAGTAACACAGCACTCAGTTACACAGTAACATAGAAACACAGCACTCAGTTACACAGTAACATAGTAACACAGCACTCAGTTACACAGTAACATAATAACAAAGCACTCAGTTACACAGTAACATAGTAACACAGCACTCAGTTACACAGTAACATAGTAACACAGCACTCAGTTACACAGTAACATAGTAACACAGCACTCAGTTACACAGTAACATAGTAACACAGCACTCAGTTACACAGTAACATAGTAACACAGCACTCAGTTACACAGTAACATAGTAACATAGCACTCAGTTACACAGTAACATAGTAACATAGCACTCAGTTACACAGTAACAGTAACATAGCACTCAGTTACACAGTAACATAGTAACATAGCACTCAGTTACACAGTAATATAGTAACATAGCACTCAGTTACACAGTAACATAGTAACACAGCACTCAGTTACACAGTAACATAGTAACACAGCACTCAGTTACACAGTAACATAGTAACACAGCACTCAGTTACACAGTAACATAGTAACATAGCACTCAGTTACACAGTAACATAGTAACATAGCACTCAGTTACACAGTAACATAGTAACACAGCACTCACTTACACAGTAACATAGTAACACAGCACTCAGTTACACAGTAACATAGTAACATAGCACTCAGTTACACAGTAACATAGTAACATAGCACTCAGTTACACAGTAACATAGTAACACAGCACTCAGTTACACAGTAACATAGTAACATAGCACTCACTTACACAGTAACATAGTAACACAACACTCAGTTACACAGTAACATAGTAACACAGCACTCACTTACACAGTAACATAGTAACATAGCACTCAGTTACACAGTAACATAGTAACATAGCACTCACTTACACAGTAACATAGTAACATAGCACTCAGTTACACAGTAACATAGTAACACAGCACTCACTTACACAGTAACATAGTAACACAGCACTCAGTTACACAGTAACATAGTAACACAGCACTCACTTACACAGTAACATAGTAACATAGCACTCAGTTACACAGTAACATAGTAACATAGCACTCACTTACACAGTAACATAGTAACACAGCACTCAGTTACACAGTAACATAGTAACACAGCACTCACTTACACAGTAACATAGTAACACAGCACTCAGTTACACAGTAACATAGTAACACAGTACTCACTTACACAGTAACATAGTAACATAGCACTCAGTTACACAGTAACATAGTAACACAGCACTCACTTACACAGTAACATAGTAACACAGCACTCAGTTACACAGTAACATAGTAACACAGCACTCACTTACACAGCAACATAGTAACATAGCACTCAGTTACACAGTAACATAGTAACACAGCACTCACTTACACAGTAACATAGTAACATAGCACTCACTTACACAGTAACATAGTAACACAGCACTCAGTTACACAGTAACATAGTAACACAGCACTCAGTTACACAGTAACATAGTAACACAGCACTCAGTTACACAGTAACATAATAACATAGCACTCAGTTACACAGTAACATAGTAACACAGCACTCAGTTACACAGTAACATAGTAACACAGCACTCAGTTACACAGTAACATAGAAACACAGCACTCAGTTACACAGTAACATAGTAACACAGCACTCAGTTACACAGTAACATAATAACAAAGCACTCAGTTACACAGTAACATAGTAACACAGCACTCAGTTACACAGTAACATAGTAACACAGCACTCAGTTAAACAGTAACATAGTAACACAGCACTCAGTTACACAGTAACATAGTAACACAGCACTCAGTTACACAGTAACATAGTAACACAGCACTCAGTTACACAGTAACATAGTAACATAGCACTCAGTTACACAGTAACATAGTAACATAGCACTCAGTTACACAGTAACAGTAACATAGCACTCAGTTACACAGTAACATAGTAACATAGCACTCAGTTACACAGTAATATAGTAACATAGCACTCAGTTACACAGTAACATAGTAACACAGCACTCAGTTACACAGTAACATAGTAACACAGCACTCAGTTACACAGTAACATAGTAACACAGCACTCAGTTACACAGTAACATAGTAACACAGCACTCAGTTACACAGTAACATAGTAACATAGCACTCAGTTACACAGTAACATAGTAACATAGCACTCAGTTACACAGTAACATAGTAACACAGCACTCACTTACACAGTAACATAGTAACATAGTACTGAGTTACACAGTAATATAGTAACATAGCACTCACTTACGCAGTAACATAGTAACATAGCACTCAGTTACACAGTAACATAGTAACACAGCACTCAGTTACACAGTAACATAGTAACATAGCACTCAGTTACACAGTAACATAGTAACACAGCACTCACTTACACAGTAACATAGTAACATAGTACTGAGTTACACAGTAATATAGTAACATAGCACTCACTTACACAGTAACATAGTAACACAGCACTCAGTTACACAGTAACATTGTAACACAGCACTCAGTTACACAGTAACATAGTAACACAGCACTCAGTTACACAGTAACATAGTAACATAGCACTCAGTTACACAGTAACATAGTAACACAGCACTCAGTTACACAGTAACATAGTAACACAGCACTCAGTTACACAGTAACATAGTAACACAGCACTCAGTTACACAGTATCATAGTAACACAGCACTCAGTTACACAGTAACATAGTAACATAGCACTCAGTTACACAGTAACATAGTAACATAGCACTCAGTTACACAGTAACATAGTAACATAGCACTCAGTTACACAGTAATATAGTAACATAGCACCCAATTACACAGTAACATAGTAACACAGCACTCAGTTACGCAGTAACATAGTAACACAGCACTCAGTTACACAGTAACATAGTAACACAGCACTCAGTTACACAGTAACATAGTAACACAGCACTCAGTTACACAGTAACATAGTAACATAGCACTCAGTTACACAGTAACATAGTAACATAGCACTCAGTTACACAGTAACATAGTAACACAGCACTCACTTACACAGTAACATAGTACTGAGTTACACAGTAACATAGTACCATAGCACTCACTTACACAGTAACATAGTAACACAGCACTCAGTTACACAGTAACATAGTAACATAGCACTCAGTTACACAGTAACATAGTAACATAGCACTCAGTTACACAGTAACATAATAACATAGCACTCAGTTACACAGTAACATAGTAACATAGCACTCAGTTACACAGTAACATAGTAACATAGCACTCAGTTACACAGTAACATAGTAACACAGCACTCAGTTACACAGTAACATAGTAACACAGCACTCAGAAACACAGTAACATAGTAACACAGCACTCAGTTACACAGTAACATAGTAACAAAGCACTCAGTTACACAGTAACATAGTAACACAGCACTCACTTACACAGTAACATAGTAACATAGTACTGAGTTACACAGTAACATAGTACCATAGCACTGACTTACACAGTAACATAGTAACATAGCACTCAGTTACACAGTAACATAGTAACATAGCACTCAGTTACACAGTAACATAATAACATAGCACTCAGTTACACAGTAACATAGCAACATAGCACTCAGTTACACAGTAACATAGTAACACAGCACTCAGTTACACAGTAACATAGTAACACAGCACTCAGTTACACAGTAACATAGTAACACAGCACTCAGTTACACAGTAACATAGTAACACAGCACTCAGTTACACAGTAACATAGTAACATAGCACTCAGTTACACAGTAACATAGTAACACAGCACTCACTTACACAGTAACATAGTACTGAGTTACACAGTAACATAGTACCATAGCACTCACTTACACAGTAACATAGTAACACAGCACTCAGTTACACAGTAACATAGTAACATAGCACTCAGTTACACAGTAACATAGTAACATAGCACTCAGTTACACAGTAACATAATAACATAGCACTCAGTTACACAGTAACATAGTAACACAGCACTCAGTTACACAGTAACATAGTAACATAGCACTCAGTTACACAGTAACATAGTAACATAGCACTCAGTTACACAGTAACATAGTAACATAGCACTCAGTTACACAGTAACATAGTAACACAGCACTCAGTTACACAGTAACATAGTAACACAGCACTCAGTTACACAGTAACATAATAACATAGCACTCACTTACACAGTAACATAGTAACATAGCACTCAGTTACACAGTAACATAGTAACATAGTACTCAGTTACACAGTAACATAGTACCATAGCACTCACTTACACAGTAACATAGTAACACAGCACTCAGTTACACAGTAACATAGTAACATAGCACTCAGTTACACAGTAACATAGTAACATAGCACTCAGTTACACAGTAACATAGTAACATAGTACTCAGTTACACAGTAACATAGTAACATAGCACTCAGTTACACAGTAACATAGTAACATAGCACTCAGTTACACAGTAACATAGTAACATAGCACTCAGTTACACAGTAACATAGTAACATAGCACTCAGTTACACAGTAACATAGTAACATAGCACTCAGTTACACAGTAACATAGTAACACAGCACTCAGTTTCACAGTAACATAGTAACATAGTACTCAGTTACACAGTAACATAGTAACATAGCACTCACTTACACAGTAACATAGTAACATAGCACTCACTTACACAGTAACATAGTAACACAGCACTCAGTTACACAGTAACATAGTAACACAGCACTCAGTTACACAGTAACATAGTAACATAGCACTCAGTTACACAGTAACATAGTAACACAGCACTCAGTTACACAGTAACATAGTAACATAGCACTCAGTTACACAGTAACATAGTAACACAGCACTCAGTTACACAGTAACATAGTAACACAGCACTCAGTTACACAGTTACACAGTAACATAGCACTCAGTTACACAGTAACATAGTAACACAGCACTCAGTTACACAGTAACATAGTAACATAGCACTCAGTTACACAGTAACATAGTAACATAGCACTCAGTTACACAGTAACATAGTAACATAGCACTCAGTTACACAGTAACATAGTAACACAGCACTCAGTTACACAGTAACATAGTAACACAGCACTCACTTACACAGTAACATAGTAACATAGCACTGAGTTACACAGTAACATAGTAACAGAGCACTCAGATACACAGTAACATAGTAACACAACACTCAGTTACACAGTAACATAGTAACATAGCACTCAGTTACACAGTAACATAGTAACATAGCACTCAGTTACACAGTAACATAGTAACATAGCACTCAGTTACACAGTAACATAGTAAAACAGCACTCAGTTACACAGTAACATAGTAACACAGCACTCACTTACACAGTAACATAGTAACACAGCACTCAGTTACACAGTAACATAGTAACAGAGCACTCAGATACACAGTAACATAGTAACATAGCACTCAGTTACACAGTAACATAGTAACACAGCACTCAGTTACACAGTAACATAGTAACACAGCACTCAGTTACACAGTAACATAGTAACACAGCACTCAGTTACACAGTAACATAGTAACATAGCACTCAGTTACACAGTAACATAGTAACACAGCACTCAGTTACACAGTAACACAGTAACACAGCACTCAGTTACACAGTAACATAGTAACACAGCACTCAGTTACACAGTAACACAGTAACACAGCACTCAGTTACACAGTAACATAGTAACACAGCACTCAGTTACACAGTAACACAGTAACACAGTAACACAGTACTCAGTTACACAGTAACATAGTAACACAGCACTCAGTTACACAGTAACACAGTACTCAGTTACACAGTAACATAGTAACACAGCACTCAATTACACAGTAACACAGTGCTCAGTTACACAGTAACATAGTAACACAGCACTCAGTTACACAGTAACATAGTAACGCAGCACTCAGTTACACAGTAACATAGTAACACAGCACTCAGTTACACAATAACAGTAACACAGCACTCAGTTACACAGTAACATAGTAACGTAGCACTCAGTTACACAGTAACATAGTAACACAGCACTCAGTTACACAGTAACATAGTAACACAGCACTCAGTTACACAGTAACATAGTAACGTAGCACTCAGTTACACAGTAACATAGTAACGTAGCACTCAGTTACACAGTAACACAGTAACATAGCACTCAGTTACACAGTAACATAGTAACACAGCACTCACTTACACAGTAACATAGTAACACAGCACTCAGTTACACAGTAACATAGTAACATAGTACTCAGTTACACAGTAGCATAGTAACATAGCACTCACTTACACAGTAACATAGTAACATAGCACTCACTTACACAGTAACATAGTAACACAGCACTCAGTTACACAGTAACATAGTAACACAGCACTCAGTTACACAGTAACATAGTAACATAGCACTCACTTACACAGTAACAGTAACATAGCACTCACTTACACAGTAACATAGTAATACAGCACTCAGTTACACAGTAACATAGTAACACAGCACTCAGTTACACAGTAACATAGTAACGTAGCACTCAGTTACACAGTAACATAGTAACACAGCACTCAGTTACACTGTAACATAGTAACATAGCACTCAGTTATACAATAACATAGTAACATAGCACTCAGTTACACAGTAACATAGTAACACAGCACTCAGTTACACAGTAACATAGTAACGTAGCACTCAGTTACACAGTAACATAGTAACACAGCACTCACTTACACAGTAACATAGTAACATAGTACTGAGTTACACAGTAACATAGTAACAGAGCACTCAAATACACAGTAACATAGTAACATAGCACTCAGTTACACAGTAACATAGTAACATAGCACTCAGTTACACAGTAACATAATAACATAGCACTCAGTTACACAGTAACATAGTAACACAGCACTCAGTTACACAGTAACATAGTAACACAGCACTCAGTTACACAGTAACATAGTAACATAGCACTCAGTTACACAGTAACATAGTAACACAGCACTCAGTTACACAGTAACATAGTAACACAGCACTCAGTTACACAGTAACATAGTAACATAGCACTCAGTTACACAGTAACATAGTAACACAGCACTCACTTACACAGTAACATAGTAACATGGTACTGAGTTACACAGTAACATAGTAACAGAGCACTCAGTTACACAGTAACATAGTAACACAGTACTCAGATACACAGTAACATAGTAACACAGTACTCAGATACACAGTAACATAGTAACATAGCACTCAGTTACACAGTAACATAGTAACATAGCACTCAGTTACACAGTAACATAATAACATAGCACTCAGTTACACAGTAACATAGTAACACAGCACTCAGTTACACAGTAACATAGTAACATAGCACTCAGTTACACAGTAACATAGTAACATAGCACTCAGTTACACAGTAACATAGTAACATAGCACTCAGTTACACAGTAACATAGTAACACAGCACTCAGTTACACAGTAACATCGTAACACAGCACTCAGTTACACAGTAACATAGTAACACAGCACTCAGTTACACAGTAACACAGTAACACAGCACTCAGTTACACAGTAACATAGTAATATAGTAACATAGCACTCAGTTACACAGTAACATAGTAATATAGTAACATAGCACTCAGTTACACAGTAACATAGTAACATAGCACTCAGTTACACAGTAACATAGTAACACAGCACTCACTTACACAGTAACATAGTAACGTAGCACTCAGTTACACAGTAACATAGTAACACAGTACTCAGTTACACAGTAACATAGTAACATAGCACTCAGTTACACAGTAACATAGTAACATAGCACTCAGTTACACAGTAATATAGGAATATAGCACTCAGTTACACAGTAACATAGTAACACAGCACTCAGTTACACAGTAACATAGTAACATAGCACTCAGTTATACAGTAATATAGGAATATAGCACTCAGTTACACAGTAACATAGTAACACAGCACTCAGTTACACAGTAATATAGGAATATAGCACTCAGTTACACAGTAACATAGTAACACAGCACTCAGTTACACAGTAACATAGTAACACAGCACTCACTTACACAGTAACATAGTAACATAGTACTGAGTTACACAGTAACATAGTAACAGAGCACTCAGTTACACAGTAACATAGTAATACAGTACTCAGATACACAGTAAAATAGTAACACAGTGCTCAGATACACAGTAACATAGTAACATAGCACTCAGTTACACAGTAACATAGTAACATAGCACTCAGTTACACAGTAACATAATAACATAGCACTCAGTTACACAGTAACATAGTAACACAGCACTCAGTTACACAGTAACATAGTAACATAGCACTCAGTTACACAGTAACATAGTAACATAGCACTCAGTTACACAGTAACATAGTAACACAGCACTCAGTTACACAGTAACATCGTAACACAGCACTCAGTTACACAGTAACATAGTAACACAGCACTCAGTTACACAGTAACACAGTAACACAGCACTCAGTTACACAGTAACATAGTAATATAGTAACATAGCACTCAGTTACACAGTAACATAGTAACATAGCACTCAGTTACACAGTAACATAGTAACACAGCACTCACTTACACAGTAACATAGTAACATAGCACTCAGTTACACAGTAACATAGTAACATAGCACTCAGTTACACAGTAACATAGTAACACAGCACTCAGTTACACAGTAACATAGTAACGTAGCACTCAGTTACACAGTAACATAGTAACATAGCACTCAGTTACACAGTAACATAGTAACACAGCACTCAGTTACACAGTAACATAGTAACGTAGCACTCAGTTACACCTTAACATAGTAACATAGCACTCAGTTACACAGTAACATAGTAACATAGCACTCAGTTACACAGTAACATAGTAACACAGTACTCAGTTACACAGTAACATAGTAACATAGCACTCAGTTACACAGTAACATAGTAACATAGCACTCAGTTACACAGTAATATAGGAATATAGCACTCAGTTACACAGTAACATAGTAACACAGCACTCAGTTACACAGTAACATAGTAACATAGCACTCAGTTATACAGTAATATAGGAATATAGCACTCAGTTACACAGTAACATAGTAACACAGCACTCAGTTACACAGTAATATAGGAATATAGCACTCAGTTACACAGTAACATAGTAACACAGCACTCAGTTACACAGTAACATAGTAACATAGCACTCAGTTACACAGTAACATAGTAACATAGCACTCAGTTACACAGAAACATAGTAACACAGCACTCAATTACACTGTAACATAGTAACATAGCACTCAGTTACACAGAAACATAGTAACATAGCACTCAGTTACACAGTAACATAGTAACACAGCACTCAGTTACACAGAAACATAGTAACACAGCACTCAATTACACTGTAACATAGTAACACAGCACTCAGTTACACAGTAACATAGTAACACAGCACTCAGTTACACAGTAACATAGTAACATAGCACTCAGTTACACAGTAACATAGTAACACAGCACTCAGTTACACAGTAACATAGTAACACAGCACTCAGTTACACAGTAACATAGTAACACAGCACTCAGTTACACAGTAACATAGTAACACAGCACTCAGTTACACAGTAATATAGTAACACAGCACTCAGTTACACAGTACCATAGTAACACAGCACTCAGTTACACAGTAACATAGTAACGCAGTAACACAGCACTCAGATACACAGTAACATAGTAACACAGCACTCAGTTACACAGTACCATAGTAACACAGCACTCAGTTACACAGTAACATAGTAACACAGTAACACAGCACTCAGATACACAGTAACATAGTAACACAGCACTCAGTTACACAGTAACATAGTAACATAGCACTCAGTTACACAGTAACATAGTAACACAGCACTCAGTTACACAGTAACATAGTAACATAGCACTCAGTTACACAGTAACATGCACTCAGTTACACAGTAACATAGTAACATAGCTCTCAGTTACACAGTAACATAGTAACATAGCACTCAGTTACACAGTAACATAGTAACACAGCACTCAGTTACACAGTAACACAGTAACACAGCACTCAGTTACACAGTAACATAGTAACACAGCACTCAGTTACACAGTAACACAGTAACACAGTAACACAGTACTCAGTTACACAGTAACATAGTAACACAGCACTCAGTTACACAGTAACACAGTACTCAGTTACACAGTAACATAGTAACACAGCACTCAGTTACACAGTAACACAGTACTCAGTTACACAGTAACATAGTAACACAGCACTCAGTTACACAGTAACATAGTAACACAGCACTCAGTTACACAGTAACATAGTAACACAGCACTCAGTTTCACAATAACAGTAACACAGCACTCAGTTACACAGTAACATAGTAACGTAGCACTCAGTTACACAGTAACATAGTAACACAGCACTCAGTTACTCAGTAACATAGTAACACAGCACTCAGTTACACAATAACAGTAACACAGCACTCAGTTACACAGTAACATAGTAACGTAGCACTCAGTTACACAGTAACATAGTAACACAGCACTCACTTACACAGTAACATAGTAACATACCACTCACTTACACAGTAACATAGTAACACAGCACTGAGTTACACAGTAACATAGTAACACAGCACTCAGTTACACAGTAACATAGTAACATAGCACTCAGTTACACAGTAACATAGTAACACAGCACTCAGTTACACAGTAACATAGTACCATAGCACTCACTTACACAGTAACATAGTAACACAGCACTCAGTTACACAGTAACATAGTAACATAGCACTCACTTACACAGTAACATAGTACCATAGCACTCACTTACACAGTAACATAGTAACACAGCACTCAGTTACACAGTAACATAGTACCATAGCACTCACTTACACAGTAACATAGTAACACAGCACTCAGTTACACAGTAACATAGTAACACAGCACTCACTTACACAGTAACATAGTAACACAGTACTCAGTTACACAGTAACATAGTAACACAGCACTCAGTTACACAGTAACATAGTAACACAGCACTCAGTTACACAGTAACATAGTAACATAGTAACACAGCACTCAGTTACACAGTAACATAGTAACACAGCACTCAGTTACACAGTAACATAGTAACACAGCACTCAGTTACACAGTAACATAGTAACACAGCACTCAGTTACACAGTAACATAGTAACATAGCACTCAGTTACACAGTAACATAGTAACATAGCACTCAGTTACACAGTAACATAGTAACATAGCACTCAGTTACACAGTAACATAGTAACACAGCACTCAGTTACACAGTAACATCGTAACACAGCACTCAGTTACACAGTAACATAGTAACACAGCACTCAGTTACACAGTAACACAGTAACACAGCACTCAGTTACACAGTAACATAGTAATATAGTAACATAGCACTCAGTTACACAGTAACATAGTAACACAGCACTCACTTACACAGTAACATAGTAACATAGCACTCAGTTACACAGTAACATAGTAACATAGCACTCAGTTACACAGTAACATAGTAACACAGCACTCAGTTACACAGTAACATAGTAACGTAGCACTCAGTTACACAGTAACATAGTAACATAGCACTCAGTTACACAGTAACATAGTAACACAGCACTCAGTTACACAGTAACATAGTAACGTAGCACTCAGTTACACCTTAACATAGTAACATAGCACTCAGTTACACAGTAACATAGTAACATAGCACTCAGTTACACAGTAACATAGTAACACAGTACTCAGTTACACAGTAACATAGTAACATAGCACTCAGTTACACAGTAACATAGTAACATAGCACTCAGTTACACAGTAATATAGGAATATAGCACTCAGTTACACAGTAACATAGTAACACAGCACTCAGTTACACAGTAACATAGTAACATAGCACTCAGTTATACAGTAATATAGGAATATAGCACTCAGTTACACAGTAACATAGTAACACAGCACTCAGTTACACAGTAATATAGGAATATAGCACTCAGTTACACAGTAACATAGTAACACAGCACTCAGTTACACAGTAACATAGTAACATAGCACTCAGTTACACAGTAACATAGTAACATAGCACTCAGTTACACAGAAACATAGTAACACAGCACTCAATTACACTGTAACATAGTAACATCGCACTCAGTTACACAGAAACATAGTAACATAGCACTCAGTTACACAGTAACATAGTAACACAGCACTCAGTTACACAGAAACATAGTAACACAGCACTCAATTACACTGTAACATAGTAACACAGCACTCAGTTACACAGTAACATAGTAACACAGCACTCAGTTACACAGTAACATAGTAACATAGCACTCAGTTACACAGTAACATAGTAACACAGCACTCAGTTACACAGTAACATAGTAACACAGCACTCAGTTACACAGTAACATAGTAACACAGCACTCAGTTACACAGTAACATAGTAACACAGCACTCAGTTACACAGTAATATAGTAACACAGCACTCAGTTACACAGTACCATAGTAACACAGCACTCAGTTACACAGTAACATAGTAACGCAGTAACACAGCACTCAGATACACAGTAACATAGTAACACAGCACTCAGTTACACAGTACCATAGTAACACAGCACTCAGTTACACAGTAACATAGTAACACAGTAACACAGCACTCAGATACACAGTAACATAGTAACACAGCACTCAGTTACACAGTAACATAGTAACATAGCACTCAGTTACACAGTAACATAGTAACACAGCACTCAGTTACACAGTAACATAGTAACATAGCACTCAGTTACACAGTAACATGCACTCAGTTACACAGTAACATAGTAACATAGCACTCAGTTACACAGTAACATAGTAACATAGCACTCAGTTACACAGTAACATAGTAACACAGCACTCAGTTACACAGTAACACAGTAACACAGCACTCAGTTACACAGTAACATAGTAACACAGCACTCAGTTACACAGTAACACAGTAACACAGTACTCAGTTACACAGTAACATAGTAACACAGCACTCAGTTACACAGTAACACAGTACTCAGTTACACAGTAACATAGTAACACAGCACTCAGTTACACAGTAACACAGTACTCAGTTACACAGTAACATAGTAACACAGCACTCAGTTACACAGTAACATAGTAACACAGCACTCAGTTACACAGTAACATAGTAACACAGCACTCAGTTTCACAATAACAGTAACACAGCACTCAGTTACACAGTAACATAGTAACGTAGCACTCAGTTACACAGTAACATAGTAACACAGCACTCAGTTACTCAGTAACATAGTAACACAGCACTCAGTTACACAATAACAGTAACACAGCACTCAGTTACACAGTAACATAGTAACGTAGCACTCAGTTACACAGTAACATAGTAACACAGCACTCACTTACACAGTAACATAGTAACATACCACTCACTTACACAGTAACATAGTAACACAGCACTGAGTTACACAGTAACATAGTAACACAGCACTCAGTTACACAGTAACATAGTAACATAGCACTCAGTTACACAGTAACATAGTAACACAGCACTCAGTTACACAGTAACATAGTACCATAGCACTCACTTACACATTAACATAGTAACACAGCACTCAGTTACACAGTAACATAGTAACATAGCACTCACTTACACAGTAACATAGTACCATAGCACTCACTTACACAGTAACATAGTAACACAGCACTCAGTTACACAGTAACATAGTACCATAGCACTCACTTACACAGTAACATAGTAACACAGCACTCAGTTACACAGTAACATAGTAACACAGCACTCACTTACACAGTAACATAGTAACACAGTACTCAGTTACACAGTAACATAGTAACACAGCACTCAGTTACACAGTAACATAGTAACACAGCACTCAGTTACACAGTAACATAGTAACATAGTAACACAGCACTCAGTTACACAGTAACATAGTAACACAGCACTCAGTTACACAGTAACATAGTAACACAGCACTCAGTTACACAGTAACATAGTAACATAGCACTCAGTTACACAGTAACATAGTAACACAGCACTCAGTTACACAGTAACATAGTAACACAGCACTCAGTTACACAGTAACATAGTAACACAGTACTCACTTACACAGTAACATAGTAACACAGCACTCAGTTACACAGTAACATAGTAACATAGCACTCAGTTACACAGTAACATAGTAACATAGCACTCAGTTACACAGTAACATAGTAACATAGCACTCAGTTACACAGTAACATAGTAACACAGCACTCAGTTACACAGTAACATAGTAACACAGTACTCACTTACACAGTAACATAGTAACACAGCACTCAGTTACACAGTAACATAGTAACATAGCACTCAGTTACACAGTAACATAGTAACATAGCACTCAGTTACACAGTAACATAGTAA
This sequence comes from Rhinophrynus dorsalis, assembly GCA_037306005.1. Taxonomy (NCBI): domain Eukaryota; kingdom Metazoa; phylum Chordata; class Amphibia; order Anura; family Rhinophrynidae; genus Rhinophrynus; species Rhinophrynus dorsalis. The sequence continues at coordinate 2,254,439 of CM074724.1, read as the reverse complement.
CATAGCACTCAGTTACACAGTAACATAGTAACACAGCACTGAGTTACACAGTAACATAGTAACATAGCACTCAGTTACACAGTAACATAGTAACATAGCACTCAGTTACACAGTAACATAGTAACACAGCACTGAGTTACACAGTAACATAGTAACACACCACTCAGATACACAGTAACATAGTAACATAGCACTCAGATACACAGTAACATAGTAACATAGCACTCACTTACACAGTAACATAGTAACACAGCACTGAGTTACACAGTAACATAGTAACATAGCACTCAGTTACACAGTAACATAGTAACATAGCACTCAGTTACACAGTAACATAGTAACATAGCACTCAGTTACACAGTAACATAGTAACATAGCACTCAGTTACACAGTAACATAGTAACACAGCACTCAGTTACACAGTAACATAGTAACACAGCACTCAGTTACACAATAACAGTAACACAGCACTCAGTTACACAGTAACATAGTAACGTAGCACTCAGTTACACAGTAACATAGTAACACAGCACTCACTTACACAGTAACATAGTAACATACCACTCACTTACACAGTAACATAGTAACACAGCACTGAGTTACACAGTAACATAGTAACACAGCACTCAGTTACACAGTAACATAGTAACATACCACTCACTTACACAGTAACATAGTAACATAGCACTCAGTTACACAGTAACATAGTAACACAGCACTCAGTTACACAGTAACATAGTAACATACCACTCACTTACACAGTAACATAGTAACATAGCACTCAGTTACACAGTAACATAGTAACATAGCACTCAGTTACACAGTAACATAGTAACATAGCACTCAGTTACACAGTAACATAGTAACATAGCACTCAGTTACACAGTAACATAGTAACATAGCACTCAGTTACACAGTAACATAGTAACATAGCACTCAGTTACACAGTAACATAGTAACACAGCACTCAGTTTCACAGTAACATAGTAACATAGTACTCAGTTACACAGTAACATAGTAACATAGCACTCACTTACACAGTAACATAGTAACATAGCACTCACTTACACAGTAACATAGTAACACAGCACTCAGTTACACAGTAACATAGTAACACAGCACTCAGTTACACAGTAACATAGTAACATAGCACTCAGTTACACAGTAACATAGTAACACAGCACTCAGTTACACAGTAACATAGTAACATAGCACTCAGTTACACAGTAACATAGTAACACAGCACTCAGTTACACAGTAACATAGTAACACAGCACTCAGTTACACAGTTACACAGTAACATAGCACTCAGTTACACAGTAACATAGTAACACAGCACTCAGTTACACAGTAACATAGTAACATAGCACTCAGTTACACAGTAACATAGTAACATAGCACTCAGTTACACAGTAACATAGTAACATAGCACTCAGTTACACAGTAACATAGTAACACAGCACTCACTTACACAGTAACATAGTAACATAGCACTGAGTTACACAGTAACATAGTAACAGAGCACTCAGATACACAGTAACATAGTAACACAACACTCAGTTACACAGTAACATAGTAACATAGCACTCAGTTACACAGTAACATAGTAACATAGCACTCAGTTACACAGTAACATAGTAACATAGCACTCAGTTACACAGTAACATAGTAAAACAGCACTCAGATACACAGTAACATAGTAACACAGCACTCACTTACACAGTAACATAGTAACACAGCACTCAGTTACACAGTAACATAGTAACAGAGCACTCAGATACACAGTAACATAGTAACATAGCACTCAGTTACACAGTAACATAGTAACACAGCACTCAGTTACACAGTAACATAGTAACACAGCACTCAGTTACACAGTAACATAGTAACACAGCACTCAGTTACACAGTAACATAGTAACATAGCACTCAGTTACACAGTAACATAGTAACACAGCACTCAGTTACACAGTAACACAGTAACACAGCACTCAGTTACACAGTAACATAGTAACACAGCACTCAGTTACACAGTAACACAGTAACACAGCACTCAGTTACACAGTAACATAGTAACACAGCACTCAGTTACACAGTAACACAGTAACACAGTAACACAGTACTCAGTTACACAGTAACATAGTAACACAGCACTCAGTTACACAGTAACACAGTACTCAGTTACACAGTAACATAGTAACACAGCACTCAATTACACAGTAACACAGTGCTCAGTTACACAGTAACATAGTAACACAGCACTCAGTTACACAGTAACATAGTAACGCAGCACTCAGTTACACAGTAACATAGTAACACAGCACTCAGTTACACAATAACAGTAACACAGCACTCAGTTACACAGTAACATAGTAACGTAGCACTCAGTTACACAGTAACATAGTAACACAGCACTCAGTTACACAGTAACATAGTAACACAGCACTCAGTTACACAGTAACATAGTAACGTAGCACTCAGTTACACAGTAACATAGTAACGTAGCACTCAGTTACACAGTAACACAGTAACATAGCACTCAGTTACACAGTAACATAGTAACACAGCACTCACTTACACAGTAACATAGTAACACAGCACTCAGTTACACAGTAACATAGTAACATAGTACTCAGTTACACAGTAGCATAGTAACATAGCACTCACTTACACAGTAACATAGTAACATAGCACTCACTTACACAGTAACATAGTAACACAGCACTCAGTTACACAGTAACATAGTAACACAGCACTCAGTTACACAGTAACATAGTAACATAGCACTCACTTACACAGTAACAGTAACATAGCACTCACTTACACAGTAACATAGTAATACAGCACTCAGTTACACAGTAACATAGTAACACAGCACTCAGTTACACAGTAACATAGTAACGTAGCACTCAGTTACACAGTAACATAGTAACACAGCACTCAGTTACACTGTAACATAGTAACATAGCACTCAGTTATACAGTAACATAGTAACATAGCACTCAGTTACACAGTAACATAGTAACACAGCACTCAGTTACACAGTAACATAGTAACGTAGCACTCAGTTACACAGTAACATAGTAACACAGCACTCACTTACACAGTAACATAGTAACATAGTACTGAGTTACACAGTAACATAGTAACAGAGCACTCAAATACACAGTAACATAGTAACATAGCACTCAGTTACACAGTAACATAGTAACATAGCACTCAGTTACACAGTAACATAATAACATAGCACTCAGTTACACAGTAACATAGTAACACAGCACTCAGTTACACAGTAACATAGTAACACAGCACTCAGTTACACAGTAACATAGTAACATAGCACTCAGTTACACAGTAACATAGTAACACAGCACTCAGTTACACAGTAACATAGTAACACAGCACTCAGTTACACAGTAACATAGTAACATAGCACTCAGTTACACAGTAACATAGTAACACAGCACTCACTTACACAGTAACATAGTAACATGGTACTGAGTTACACAGTAACATAGTAACAGAGCACTCAGTTACACAGTAACATAGTAACACAGTACTCAGATACACAGTAACATAGTAACACAGTACTCAGATACACAGTAACATAGTAACATAGCACTCAGTTACACAGTAACATAGTAACATAGCACTCAGTTACACAGTAACATAATAACATAGCACTCAGTTACACAGTAACATAGTAACACAGCACTCAGTTACACAGTAACATAGTAACATAGCACTCAGTTACACAGTAACATAGTAACATAGCACTCAGTTACACAGTAACATAGTAACATAGCACTCAGTTACACAGTAACATAGTAACACAGCACTCAGTTACACAGTAACATCGTAACACAGCACTCAGTTACACAGTAACATAGTAACACAGCACTCAGTTACACAGTAACACAGTAACACAGCACTCAGTTACACAGTAACATAGTAATATAGTAACATAGCACTCAGTTACACAGTAACATAGTAATATAGTAACATAGCACTCAGTTACACAGTAACATAGTAACATAGCACTCAGTTACACAGTAACATAGTAACACAGCACTCACTTACACAGTAACATAGTAACGTAGCACTCAGTTACACAGTAACATAGTAACACAGTACTCAGTTACACAGTAACATAGTAACATAGCACTCAGTTACACAGTAACATAGTAACATAGCACTCAGTTACACAGTAATATAGGAATATAGCACTCAGTTACACAGTAACATAGTAACACAGCACTCAGTTACACAGTAACATAGTAACATAGCACTCAGTTATACAGTAATATAGGAATATAGCACTCAGTTACACAGTAACATAGTAACACAGCACTCAGTTACACAGTAATATAGGAATATAGCACTCAGTTACACAGTAACATAGTAACACAGCACTCAGTTACACAGTAACATAGTAACACAGCACTCACTTACACAGTAACATAGTAACATAGTACTGAGTTACACAGTAACATAGTAACAGAGCACTCAGTTACACAGTAACATAGTAATACAGTACTCAGATACACAGTAAAATAGTAACACAGTACTCAGATACACAGTAACATAGTAACATAGCACTCAGTTACACAGTAACATAGTAACATAGCACTCAGTTACACAGTAACATAATAACATAGCACTCAGTTACACAGTAACATAGTAACACAGCACTCAGTTACACAGTAACATAGTAACATAGCACTCAGTTACACAGTAACATAGTAACATAGCAGTCAGTTACACAGTAACATAGTAACATAGCACTCAGTTACACAGTAACATAGTAACACAGCACTCAGTTACACAGTAACATCGTAACACAGCACTCAGTTACACAGTAACATAGTAACACAGCACTCAGTTACACAGTAACACAGTAACACAGCACTCAGTTACACAGTAACATAGTAATATAGTAACATAGCACTCAGTTACACAGTAACATAGTAACATAGCACTCAGTTACACAGTAACATAGTAACACAGCACTCACTTACACAGTAACATAGTAACATAGCACTCAGTTACACAGTAACATAGTAACATAGCACTCAGTTACACAGTAACATAGTAACACAGCACTCAGTTACACAGTAACATAGTAACGTAGCACTCAGTTACACAGTAACATAGTAACATAGCACTCAGTTACACAGTAACATAGTAACACAGCACTCAGTTACACAGTAACATAGTAACGTAGCACTCAGTTACACCTTAACATAGTAACATAGCACTCAGTTACACAGTAACATAGTAACATAGCACTCAGTTACACAGTAACATAGTAACACAGTACTCAGTTACACAGTAACATAGTAACATAGCACTCAGTTACACAGTAACATAGTAACATAGCACTCAGTTACACAGTAATATAGGAATATAGCACTCAGTTACACAGTAACATAGTAACACAGCACTCAGTTACACAGTAACATAGTAACATAGCACTCAGTTATACAGTAATATAGGAATATAGCACTCAGTTACACAGTAACATAGTAACACAGCACTCAGTTACACAGTAATATAGGAATATAGCACTCAGTTACACAGTAACATAGTAACACAGCACTCAGTTACACAGTAACATAGTAACATAGCACTCAGTTACACAGTAACATAGTAACATAGCACTCAGTTACACAGAAACATAGTAACACAGCACTCAATTACACTGTAACATAGTAACATAGCACTCAGTTACACAGAAACATAGTAACATAGCACTCAGTTACACAGTAACATAGTAACACAGCACTCAGTTACACAGAAACATAGTAACACAGCACTCAATTACACTGTAACATAGTAACACAGCACTCAGTTACACAGTAACATAGTAACACAGCACTCAGTTACACAGTAACATAGTAACATAGCACTCAGTTACACAGTAACATAGTAACACAGCACTCAGTTACACAGTAACATAGTAACACAGCACTCAGTTACACAGTAACATAGTAACACAGCACTCAGTTACACAGTAACATAGTAACACAGCACTCAGTTACACAGTAATATAGTAACACAGCACTCAGTTACACAGTACCATAGTAACACAGCACTCAGTTACACAGTAACATAGTAACGCAGTAACACAGCACTCAGATACACAGTAACATAGTAACACAGCACTCAGTTACACAGTACCATAGTAACACAGCACTCAGTTACACAGTAACATAGTAACACAGTAACACAGCACTCAGATACACAGTAACATAGTAACACAGCACTCAGTTACACAGTAACATAGTAACATAGCACTCAGTTACACAGTAACATAGTAACACAGCACTCAGTTACACAGTAACATAGTAACATAGCACTCAGTTACACAGTAACATGCACTCAGTTACACAGTAACATAGTAACATAGCACTCAGTTACACAGTAACATAGTAACATAGCACTCAGTTACACAGTAACATAGTAACACAGCACTCAGTTACACAGTAACACAGTAACACAGCACTCAGTTACACAGTAACATAGTAACACAGCACTCAGTTACACAGTAACACAGTAACACAGTAACACAGTACTCAGTTACACAGTAACATAGTAACACAGCACTCAGTTACACAGTAACACAGTACTCAGTTACACAGTAACATAGTAACACAGCACTCAGTTACACAGTAACACAGTACTCAGTTACACAGTAACATAGTAACACAGCACTCAGTTACACAGTAACATAGTAACACAGCACTCAGTTACACAGTAACATAGTAACACAGCACTCAGTTTCACAATAACAGTAACACAGCACTCAGTTACACAGTAACATAGTAACGTAGCACTCAGTTACACAGTAACATAGTAACACAGCACTCAGTTACTCAGTAACATAGTAACACAGCACTCAGTTACACAATAACAGTAACACAGCACTCAGTTACACAGTAACATAGTAACGTAGCACTCAGTTACACAGTAACATAGTAACACAGCACTCACTTACACAGTAACATAGTAACATACCACTCACTTACACAGTAACATAGTAACACAGCACTGAGTTACACAGTAACATAGTAACACAGCACTCAGTTACACAGTAACATAGTAACATAGCACTCAGTTACACAGTAACATAGTAACACAGCACTCAGTTACACAGTAACATAGTACCATAGCACTCACTTACACAGTAACATAGTAACACAGCACTCAGTTACACAGTAACATAGTAACATAGCACTCACTTACACAGTAACATAGTACCATAGCACTCACTTACACAGTAACATAGTAACACAGCACTCAGTTACACAGTAACATAGTACCATAGCACTCACTTACACAGTAACATAGTAACACAGCACTCAGTTACACAGTAACATAGTAACACAGCACTCACTTACACAGTAACATAGTAACACAGTACTCAGTTACACAGTAACATAGTAACACAGCACTCAGTTACACAGTAACATAGTAACACAGCACTCAGTTACACAGTAACATAGTAACATAGTAACACAGCACTCAGTTACACAGTAACATAGTAACACAGCACTCAGTTACACAGTAACATAGTAACACAGCACTCAGTTACACAGTAACATAGTAACATAGCACTCAGTTACACAGTAACATAGTAACACAGCACTCAGTTACACAGTAACATAGTAACACAGCACTCAGTTACACAGTAACATAGTAACACAGTACTCACTTACACAGAAACATAGTAACACAGCACTCAGTTACACAGTAACATAGTAACATAGCACTCAGTTACACAGTAACATAGTAACATAGCACTCAGTTACACAGTAACATAGTAACATAGCACTCAGTTACACAGTAACATAGTAACACAGCACTCAGTTACACAGTAACATAGTAACACAGTACTCACTTACACAGTAACATAGTAACACAGCACTCAGTTACACAGTAACATAGTAACATAGCACTCAGTTACACAGTAACATAGTAACATAGCACTCAGTTACACAGTAACATAGTAACATAGCACTCAGTTACACAGTAACATAGTAACACAGCACTGAGTTACACAGTAACATAGTAACATAGCACTCAGTTACACAGTAACATAGTAACATAGCACTCAGTTACACAGTAACATAGTAACACAGCACTGAGTTACACAGTAACATAGTAACACACCACTCAGATACACAGTAACATAGTAACATAGCACTCAGATACACAGTAACATAGTAACATAGCACTCACTTACACAGTAACATAGTAACACAGCACTGAGTTACACAGTAACATAGTAACATAGCACTCAGTTACACAGTAACATAGTAACATAGCACTCAGTTACACAGTAACATAGTAACATAGCACTCAGTTACACAGTAACATAGTAACATAGCACTCAGTTACACAGTAACATAGTAACACAGCACTCAGTTACACAGTAACATAGTAACACAGCACTCAGTTACACAATAACAGTAACACAGCACTCAGTTACACAGTAACATAGTAACGTAGCACTCAGTTACACAGTAACATAGTAACACAGCACTCACTTACACAGTAACATAGTAACATACCACTCACTTACACAGTAACATAGTAACACAGCACTGAGTTACACAGTAACATAGTAACACAGCACTCAGTTACACAGTAACATAGTAACATACCACTCACTTACACAGTAACATAGTAACATAGCACTCAGTTACACAGTAACATAGTAACACAGCACTCAGTTACACAGTAACATAGTAACATACCACTCACTTACACAGTAACATAGTAACATAGCACTCAGTTACACAGTAACATAGTAACACAGCACTCACTTACACAGTAACATAGTAACATACCACTCACTTACACAGTAACATAGTAACATAGCACTCAGTTACACAGTAACATAGTAACACAGCACTCAGTTACACAGTAACATAGTAACACAGCACTCAGTTACACAGTAACATAGTAACATAGCACTCAGTTACACAGTAACATAGTAACATAGCACTCAGTTACACAGTAACATAGTAACACAGCACTCAGTTACACAGTAACATAGTAACACAGCACTCAGTTACACAGTAACATAGTAACATAGCACTCAGTTACACAGTAACATAGTAACATAGCACTCAGTTACACAGTAACATAGTAACACAGCACTCAGTTACACAGTAACACAGTAACACAGCACTCAGTTACACAGTAACATAGTAACATAGCACTCAGTTACACAGTTATATAGTAAATAAGGTTGAAAACAGACACAAGTCCATCAAGTTCACCCTTTGCCTCAGTGTAAGAATAATATCACATATTTTACCAGAAAGGATACATTCAGATTGTCTATCATTTTCCAGTATGTCCTGGGGTATAGATATTATTTACAGATTTAATTGTTCTTATTTTATCTACTTTGGGGGGGGGTGAAAGGCTGAATTGTCCCTGATGTAAAACCAAGGAAATGAGAAATATATAAGACTTCCCGACTCCTAAATGGGTATTATTTTGTTTTCTGTTTATACCTACTATTTCACAGTATATCCCTGTATGTCCCTCCTGCTAGAAATGCATCTAATGTTCTACTAATTGTATACATTACAAATCCTTGGGAAAGGAATTCCACAGTCAACAGCCCTTACTGTAATCCACCCCATCCTCTGCTGATGTGGAAATCTCCTTTCCGGTAAGCTGAGGGGGTGGCTCCTATTTATGTGATCAGACCTTGGAATTAGATGCTTGTTAGAGACATCATAGTGCCACCAAGATCCTCCATGTAACATTGCTGTACTGATTTCCTGCCATTTCCTTTATTAACCCTTTCACTACTCCCATACTGAAATTGTTCCTTTCCTATAAAGGGCTGCTGAAGCCTATTTGGCAGCTGTTGGGTTAAATCGGGATTACATAGACTCTCTCTCCATGGAGACAGCAGCAGGTCACTGAGATTTTTAAAATTTTAACCAGTAAAGTTCCCTGGACGATAGATGTCAGGTGATTTATCCTGGTAGCGGTCACTGGGAGATTTTCTTATCGGTCCCCTGTGAGTGACATGCTGTAACTTAGAGGTGTCACTACCTGAACACACAACAGGGAAGCATCACGTGTCCGTCAAGGAATGGGGGGAATTTAGTGACTAAATATGCAGTTATATAGCACAGATGAGAGAGTAGTTAACACTGGGCTGAGTCACCAGGAGAATCTGGCTGTTCTCCATTGGAACTGGAGAAGTGATATCACTGGAGAAGTTATCTCCTCTTTATCACCTCTTTATCACACCTTAGTGCATCTCCCCCTTGTTTGTGTGTGTGTGTTGATTGAGTTAGGGTGTGCCTGTGTGTCTGTGGGGATGGAGTAATGGTCTGTGTGTGTGTGTGTCTAGGTGTGTGTGTGTGTGTGTGTGTGTGTGTGTGTGTGTGTGTGTGTGTGTGTGTGTGTGTGTGTGTGTATCTGTTTGGTGATGGAGTCAGACTGTGTGTGTGTGTATCTGTTTGGTGATGGAGTCAGGCTGTGTGTGTGTGTGTGTGTGTGTATCTGTTTGGAATGGAGGCCTACTGGTAGTCACATCCCCATATACACTGTCTTCCCCAGCCTGGTCCCACTGGTAGTCACATCCCCATATACACTGTCTTCCCCAGCCTGGTCCCACTGGTAGTCACATCCCCATATACACTGTCTTCCCCAGCCTGGTCCTACTGGTAGTCACATCCCCATATACACTGTCTTCCACAGCCTGGTCCCACTGGTAGTCACATCCCCTTATACACTGTCTTCCCCAGCCTGGTCCTACTGGTAGTCACATCCCCATATACACTGTCTTCCTCAGCCTGGTCCCACTGGTAGTCACATCCCCATATACATTGTCTTCCCCAGCCTGGTCCTACTGGCAGTCACATCCCCATATACACTGTCTTCCTCAGCCTGGTCCTACTGGTAGTCACATCCCCATATACACTGTCTTCCCCAGCCTGGTCCTACTGGTAGTCACATCCCCTTATACACTCTCTTCCCCAGCCTGGTCCCACTGGTAGTCACATCCCCATATACACTGTCTTCCCCAGCCTGGTCCTACTGGTAGTCACATCCCCATATACACTGTCTTCCCCAGCATGGTCCTACTGGTAGTCACATCCCCATATACACTGTCTTCCTCATCCTGGTCCTACTGGTAGTCACATCCCCATATACACTGTCTTCCTCATCCTGGTCCTACTGGTAGTCACATCCCCATATACACTGTCTTCCCCAGACTGGTCCCACTGGTAGTCACATCCTCATATACACTGTCTTCCTCATCCTGGTCCTACTGGTAGTCACATCCCCATATACACTGTCTTCCTCATCCTGGTCCTACTGGTAGTCACATCCCCATATACACTGTCTTCCTCATCCTGGTCCTACTGGTAGTCACATCCCCATATACACTGTCTTCCTCAGCCTGGTCCCACTGGTAGTCACATCCCCTTATACACTGTCTTCCCCAGCCTGGTCCCACTGGTAGTCACATCCCAATATACACTGTCTTCCTCATCCTGGTCCTACTGGTAGTCACATCCCCATATACACTGTCTTCCCCAGCCTGGTCCCACTGGTAGTCACATCCCCATATACACTGTCTTCCCCAGCCTGGTCCTACTGGTAGTCACATCCCCATATACACTGTCTTCCTCAGCCTGGTCCTACTGGTAGTCACATCCCCATATACACTGTCTTCCCCAGCCTGGTCCTACTGGTAGTCACATAACCATATACACTGTCTTCCTCAGCCTGGTCCCACTGGTAGTCACATCCCCATATACACTGTCTTCCTCAGCCTGGTCCCACTGGTAGTCACATCCCCATATACACTGTCTTCCCCAGCCTGGTCCCACTGGTAGTCACATCCCCTTATACACTGTCTTCCCCAGCCTGGTCCTACTGGTTGTCACATCCCCATATACACTGTCTTCCCCAGCCTGGTCCTACTGGTAGTCACATCCCCTTATACACTGTCTTCCCCAGCCTGGTCCTACTGGTAGTCACATCCCCATATACACTGTCTTCCCCAGCCTGGTCCTACTGGTAGTCACATCCCCTTATACACTGTCTTCCCCAGCCTGGTCCCACTGGTAGTCACATCCCCTTATACACTGTCTTCCCCAGCCTGGTCCCACTGGTAGTCACATCCCCTTATACACTGTCTTCCCCAGCCTGGTCCCACTGGTAGTCACATCCCCATATACACTGTCTTCCCCAGCCTGGTCCCACTGGTAGTCACATCCCCATATACACTGATTTCCCCAGCCTGGTCCTACTGGTAGTCACATCCCCATATACACTGTCTTCCTCAGCCTGGTCCCACTGGTAGTCACATCCCCATATACACTGTCTTCCCCAGCCTGGTCCCACTGGTAGTCACATCCCCATATACACTGTCTTCCCCAGCCTGGTCCACTGGTAGTCACATCCCCATATACACTGTCTTCCCCAGCCTGGTCCTACTGATAGTCACATCCCCATATACACTGTCTTCCCCAGCCTGGTCCTACTGGTAGTCACATCCCCTTATACACTGTCTTCCCCAGCCTGGTCCTACTGGTAGTCACATCCCCTTATACACTGTCTTCCCCAGCCTGGTCCTACTGGTAGTCACATCCCCTTATACACTGTCTTCCCCAGCCTGGTCCCACTGGTAGTCACATCCCCATATACACTGTCTTCCACAGCCTGGTCCTACTGGTAATCACATCCCCATATACACTGTCTTCCCCAGCCTGGTCCTACTGGTAGTCACATCCCCATATACACTGTCTTCCCCAGCCTGGTCCCACTGGTAGTCACATCCCCATATACACTGTCTTCCTCAGCCTGGTCCCACTGGTAGTCACATCCCCATATACACTGTCTTCCACAGCCTGGTCCTACTGGTAGTCACATCCCCATATACACTGTCTTCCCCAGCCTGGTCCCACTGGTAGTCACATCCCCATATACACTGTCTTCCTCAGCCTGGTCCCACTGGTAGTCACATCCCCATATACACTGTCTTCCCCAGCCTGGTCCCACTGGTAGTCACATCCCCTTATACACTGTCTTCCCCAGCCTGGTCCTACTGGTAGTCACATCCCCATATACACTGTCTTCCCCAGCCTGGTCCTACTGGTAGTCACATCCCCATATACACTGTCTTCCTCAGCCTGGTCCCACTGGTAGTCACATCCCCATATACACTGTCTTCCCCAGCCTGGTCCCACTGGTAGTCACATCCCCTTATACACTGTCTTCCCCAGCCTGGTCCTACTGGTAGTCACATCCCCATATACACTGTCTTCCTCAGCCTGGTCCCACTGGTAGTCACATCCCCATATACACTGTCTTCCCCAGCCTGGTCCTACTGGTAGTCACATCCCCATATACACTGTCTTCCCCAGCCTGGTCCTACTGGTAATCACATCCCCATATACACTGTCTTCCCCAGCCTGGTCCCACTGGTAGTTACATCCCCATATACACTGTCTTCCCCAGCCTGGTCCTACTGGTAGTCACATCCCCATATACACTGTCTTCCCCAGCTTGGTCCCACTGGTAGTTACATCCCCATATACACTGTCTTCCCCAGCCTGGTCCCACTGGTAGTCACATCCCCATATACACTGTCTTCCCCAGCCTGGTCCTACTGGTAGTCACATCCCCATATACACTGTCTTCCCCAGCCTGGTCCTACTGGTAATCACATCCCCATATACACTGTCTTCCCCAGCCTGGTCCTACTGGTAGTCACATCCCCATATACACTGTCTTCCTCAGCCTGGTCCCACTGGTAGTCACATCCCCATTTACACTGTCTTCCCCAGCCTGGTCCTACTGGTAGTCACATCCCCTTATACACTGTCTTCCCCAGCCTGGTCCCACTGGTAGTCACATCCCCATATACACTGTTTTCCTCAGCCTGGTCCCACTGATAGTCACATCCCCATATACACTGTCTTCCCCAGCCTGGTCCCACTGGTAGTCACATCCCCATATACACTGTCTTCCCCAGCCTGGTCATACTGGTAGTCACATCCCCATATACACTGTCTTCCCCAGCCTGGTCCTACTGGTAGTCACATCCCCATATACACTGTCTTCCTCAGCCTGGTCCCACTGGTAGTCACATCCCCATTTACACTGTCTTCCACAGCCTGGTCCTACTGGTAGTCACATCCCCTTATACACTGTCTTCCCCAGCCTGGTCCTACTGGTAGTCACATCCCCATATACACTGTCTTCCTCAGCCTGGTCCTACTGGTAGTCACATCCCCATATACACTGTCTTCCCCAGCCTGGTCCTACTGGTAGTCACATCCCCATATACACTGTCTTCCTCAGCCTGGTGCCACTGGTAGTCACATCCCCATATACACTGTCTTCCCCAGCCTGGTCCTACTGGTAGTCACATCCTCATATACACTGTCTTCCCCAGCCTGGTCCCACTGGTAGTCACATCCCCATATACACTGTCTTCCTCAGTCTGGTCCCACTGGTAGTCACATCCCCATATACACTGTCTTCCTCATCCTGGTCCCACTGGTAGTCACATCCCCATATACACTGTCTTCCTCAGTCTGGTCCCACTGGTAGTCACATCCCCATATACACTGTCTTCCCCAGCCTGGTCCCACTGGTAGTCACATCCCCATATACACTGTCTTCCCCAGCCTGGTCCCACTGGTAGTCACATCCCCATATACACTGTCTTCCTCAGTCTGGTCCCACTGGTAGTCACATCCCCATATACACTGTCTTCCTCATCCTGGTCCCACTGGTAGTCACATCCCCATATACACTGTCTTCCTCAGTCTGGTCCCACTGGTAGTCACATCCCCATATACACTGTCTTCCTCAGCCTGGTCCTACTGGTAGTCACATCCCCTTATACACTGTCTTCCCCAGCCTGGTCCCACTGGTAGTCTCATCCCCATATACACTGTGTTCCCCAGCCTGGTCCCACTGGTAGTCACATCCCCATATACACTGTCTTCCCCAGCCTGGTCCTACTGGTAGTCACATCCCCATATACACTGTCTTCCTCAGCCTGGTCCTACTGGTAGTCACATCCCCTTATACACTGTCTTCCCCAGCCTGGTCCTACTGGTAGTCACATCCCCATATACACTGTCTTCCCCAGCCTGGTCCCACTGGTAGTCACATACCCATATACACTGTCTTCCCCAGCCTGGTCCCACTGGTAGTCACATCCCCATATACACTGTCTTCCCCAGCCTGGTCCCACTGGTAGTCACATCCCCTTATACACTGTCTTCCCCAGCCTGGTCCCACTGGTAGTCACATCCCCATATACACTGTCTTCCCCAGCCTGGTCCCACTGGTAGTCACATCCCCATATACACTGTCTTCCCCAGCCTGGTCCTACTGGTAGTCACATCCCCATATACACTGTCTTCCCCAGCCTGGTCCCACTGGTAGTCACATCCCCATATACACTGTCTTCACCAGCCTGGTCCTACTGGTAGTCACATCCCATATACACTGTCTTCCCCAGCCTGGTCCCACTGGTAGTCACATCCCCTTATACACTGTCTTCCCCAGCCTTGTCCCACTGGTAGTCACATCCCCATATACACTGTCTTCCTCAGCTGGTCCTACTGGTAGTCACATCCCCATATACACTGTCTTCCCCAGCCTGGTCCCACTGGTAGTCACATCCCCATATACACTGTCTTCCCCAGCCTGGTCCCACTGGTAGTCACATCCCCATATACACTGTCTTCCTCAGCCTGGTCCTACTGGTAGTCACATCCCCATATACACTGTCTTCCTCAGCCTGGTCCTACTGGTAGTCACATCCCCATATACACTGTGTTCCCCCAGCCTGGTCCTACTGGTAGTCACATCCCCATATACACTGTCTTCCTCAGTCTGGTCCCACTGGTAGTCACATCCCCATATACACTGTCTTCCCCAGCCTGGTCCCACTGGTAGTCACATCCCCATATACACTGTCTTCCCAGCCTGGTCCTACTGGTAGTCACATCCCATATACACTGTCTTCCCCAGCCTGGTCCTACTGATAGTCACATCCCCATATACACTGTCTTCCCCAGCCTGGTCCTACTGGTAGTCACATCCCTTATACACTGTCTTCCCCAGCCTGGTCCTACTGGTAGTCACATCCCCTTATACACTGTCTTCCCCAGCCTGGTCCTACTGGTAGTCACATCCCCTTATACACTGTCTTCCCCAGCCTGGTCCTACTGGTAGTCACATCCCCATATACACTGTCTTCCCCAGCCTGGTCCTACTGGTAGTCACATCCCCATATACACTGTCTTCCTCAGCCTGTCCCACTGGTAGTCACATCCCCATATACACTGTCTTCCCCAGCCTGGTCCCACTGGTAGTCACATCCCCTTATACACTGTCTTCCCCAGCCTGGTCCTACTGGTAGTCACATCCCCATATACACTGTCTTCCTCAGCCTGGTCCCACTGGTAGTCACATCCCCATATACACTGTCTTCCCCAGCCTGGTCCTACTGGTAGTCACATCCCCATATACACTGTCTTCCCAGCCTGGTCCTACTGGTAATCACATCCCCATATACACTGTCTTCCCCAGCCTGGTCCCACTGGTAGTTACATCCCCATATACACTGTCTTCCCCAGCCTGGTCCTACTGGTAGTCACATCCCCATATACACTGTCTTCCCCAGCCTGTCCTACTGGTAGTCACATCCCCATATACACTGTCTTCCCCAGCCTGGTCCTACTGGTAATCACATCCCCATATACACTGTCTTCCCCAGCCTGGTCCTACTGGTAGTCACATCCCCATATACACTGTCTTCCCCAGCCTGGTCCTACTGGTAGTCACATCCCCATATACACTGTCTTCCCCAGCCTGATCCTACTGGTAGTCACATCCCCATATACACTGTCTTCCCCAGCCTGATCCTACTGGTAGTCACATCCCCATATACACTGTCTTCCCCAGCCTGGTCCCACTGGTAGTTACATCCCCATATACACTGTCTTCCCCAGCCTGGTCCTACTGGTAGTCACATCCCCATATACACTGTCTTCCCCAGCCTGGTCCTACTGGTAGTCACATCCCCATATACACTGTCTTCCCCAGCCTGGTCCTACTGGTAATCACATCCCCATATACACTGTCTTCCCAGCCTGGTCCTACTGGTAGTCACATACCCATATACACTGTCTTCCTCAGCCTGGTCCACTGGTAGTCACATCCCCATTTACACTGTCTTCCCCAGCCTGGTCCTACTGGTAGTCACATCCCCTTATACACTGTCTTCCCCAGCCTGGTCCCACTGGTAGTCACATCCCCATATACACTGTTTTCCTCAGCCTGGTCCCACTGATAGTCACATCCCCATATACACTGTCTTCCCCAGCCTGGTCCCACTGGTAGTCACATCCCCATATACACTGTCTTCCCAGCCTGGTCATACTGGTAGTCACATCCCCATATACACTGTCTTCCCCAGCCTGGTCCTACTGGTAGTCACATCCCCATATACACTGTCTTCCTCAGCCTGGTCCCACTGGTAGTCACATCCCCATTTACACTGTCTTCCCCAGCCTGGTCCTACTGGTAGTCACATCCCCTTATACAACTGTCTTCCCCAGCCTGGTCCTACTGGTAGTCACATCCCCATATACACTGTCTTCCTCAGCCTGGTCCTACTGGTAGTCACATCCCCATATACACTGTCTTCCCCAGCCTGGTCCTACTGGTAGTCACATCCCCATATACACTGTCTTCCTCAGCCTGGTGCCACTGGTAGTCACATCCCCATATACACTGTCTTCCCCAGCCTGGTCCTACTGGTAGTCACATCCTCATATACACTGTCTTCCCCAGCCTGGTCCCACTGGTAGTCACATCCCCATATACACTGTCTTCCTCAGTCTGGTCCCACTGGTAGTCACATCCCCATATACACTGTCTTCCTCATCCTGGTCCCACTGGTAGTCACATCCCCATATACACTGTCTTCCTCAGTCTGGTCCCACTGGTAGTCACATCCCCATATACACTGTCTTCCCCAGCCTGGTCCCACTGGTAGTCACATCCCCATATACACTGTCTTCCCCAGCCTGGTCCCACTGGTAGTCACATCCCCATATACACTGTCTTCCTCAGTCTGGTCCCACTGGTAGTCACATCCCCATATACACTGTCTTCCTCATCCTGGTCCCACTGGTAGTCACATCCCCATATACACTGTCTTCCTCAGTCTGGTCCCACTGGTAGTCACATCCCCATATACACTGTCTTCCTCAGCCTGGTCCTACTGGTAGTCACATCCCCTTATACACTGTCTTCCCCAGCCTGGTCCCACTGGTAGTCTCATCCCCATATACACTGTGTTCCCCAGCCTGGTCCCACTGGTAGTCACATCCCCATATACACTGTCTTCCCCAGCCTGGTCCTACTGGTAGTCACATCCCCATATACACTGTCTTCCTCAGCCTGGTCCTACTGGTAGTCACATCCCCTTATACACTGTCTTCCCAGCCTGGTCCTACTTGTAGTCACATCCCCATATACACTGTCTTCCCCAGCCTGGTCCCACTGGTAGTCACATACCCATATACACTGTCTTCCCCAGCCTGGTCCCACTGGTAGTCACATCCCCATATACACTGTCTTCCCAGCCTGGTCCCACTGGTAGTCACATCCCCTTATACACTGTCTTCCCCAGCCTGGTCCCCACTGGTAGTCACATCCCCATATACACTGTCTTCCCCAGCCTGGTCCCACTGGTAGTCACATCCCCATATACACTGTCTTCCCCAGCCTGGTCCTACTGGTAGTCACATCCCCATATACACTGTCTTCCCCAGCCTGGTCCCACTGGTAGTCACATCCCCATATACACTGTCTTCACCAGCCTGGTCCTACTGGTAGTCACATCCCCATATACACTGTCTTCCCCAGCCTGGTCCCACTGGTAGTCACATCCCCTTATACACTGTCTTCCCCAGCCTTGTCCCACTGGTAGTCACATCCCCATATACACTGTCTTCCTCAGCCTGGTCCTACTGGTAGTCACATCCCCATATACACTGTCTTCCCCAGCCTGGTCCCACTGGTAGTCACATCCCCATATACACTGTCTTCCCCAGCCTGGTCCCACTGGTAGTCACATCCCCATATACACTGTCTTCCTCAGCCTGGTCCTACTGGTAGTCACATCCCCATATACACTGTCTTCCTCAGCCTGGTCCTACTGGTAGTCACATCCCCATATACACTGTGTTCCCCAGCCTGGTCCTACTGGTAGTCACATCCCCATATACACTGTCTTCCTCAGTCTGGTCCCACTGGTAGTCACATCCCCATATACACTGTCTTCCCCAGCCTGGTCCCACTGGTAGTCACATCCCCATATACACTGTCTTCCCCAGCCTGGTCCTACTGGTAGTCACATCCCCATATACACTGTCTTCCCCAGCCTGGTCCCACTGGTAGTCACATCCCCATATACACTGTCTTCCTCAGCCTGGTCCTACTGGAAGTCACATCCCCATATACACTGTCTTCCCCAGCCTGGTCGTACTGGTAGTCACATC
>CM074724.1:2206783-2234657 GCA_037306005.1 Rhinophrynus dorsalis | reverse complement strand
TACACTGTCTGCCAGCTCTTCCTGTACCTGTAGAAACAGAGCGACCTCTGCTGTCCTATCCACATCTTCATTTCCTACAGTCTGAGGCATGTTGGAGTGGAGGAGCTGTTCCCTGCGCTCCCACCTACCCCACTTCCAGGTTGCACTAAGGTGACACAGTGTTATCCAGACATATGAGGATCGAGGGGGCTCTGGGACATTCACAATAAATGTAGTGGCGGACAGAACAGCACAGGTGACCTTAAGCTCTCAGTTCCCTCCAGGGCTTGTGAAGGTCCCAGGGAATGGACGGGTTCTGGTGTCCGGCCCCTCTCACTTCCGCTGGCTGTAGGCATGCACCTAGGATGCCTTGGGGAGACACTGGGGCAAGAAAAGAGATTAAATGAAACTGGAGAATATGCAGGGCGGTAAAATGGAGACAAAGTGGTTAAACATTACAGGAGAAGTAACAAAATAAGGGGAACAGGCAATAGTGCAGAGGAAAGTGGTGAAAGGGTAATTAGAGAAGCATGGACATCCGCCCGGAGGGGGGCATGATCAGGGGAGGTTTTAAAGTCTATGCCAGCAGTTATATAATGGCGCTGGGCAAGTGTTAGAGGGTCAAGTACCCCCTCTTGCCCCTCTCTGCGGGCACCCACGTACAGAAGATAAGAGATGTAAGAGATTTGGGGAGAGAGGAAAATAGACTTGAGAGTGTCGGGAGAAGTAAAATGCATAGGAACTATATTTTTCCTCTGCAGAAAGAATTAGATACACTGAGTAAATGGGCAGAAAAGTGGCAGATTTATTTTTCTTTCTCCCCCCAATCTCCCTTCCTGCCCTGTGCTACCGATTACACATTACCTTCCCTTCTTTCTCCCCCGCACGCCTGTTAATTAACTGGTTATAATCCTGCAGATATTGAGAACTGTCCTACTCTTCCAATTACCTCTTCTTGGTAAGCTCAGTATCTGGCGCTGGTTTTCTCGCCTGTGCTCTACGCGCTTGATCTCTGTTGTACACATGCTCCCATGCGGTTCTGTATTATTATTGTGCTTGAGACTCATGTCTATCGACTGTGACTGTATTTATCTTTTGTAATTCTTGCCAAATTTTTCAATAAAGATCTTTGAAAACGGCTTTACAGATTAGATAGAGTACTATCCTGCATAAAAAGAGGTTTAGGTGCACGGGATGGGAATATGATCCTACCTCTGTATAAATCCTTGGTTAGGCCTCATCTAGACCAGTGCTCTCCAAACTGTGTGTCGCGACACGTTAGTGTGTCGGTTGCAGTGTATAGGTGTGTCACAGGCAAAGGTGCCATTTACACAGCGCGAGATTGTCATTCAACCCAAGCACGAGCTACACTGGGAGCTGAGATAAAACACTACTATTTAATGGTCGCATTTACACAACAGGAGATTGCCTCCATGTGCTGCATACAGCTGGAGCACCACAAAAGATTTGTAACAGCTGGAGTGTCTCTGTGTGCTGCCTAGATAATAAGTATGCAGCACATGGAGGCACTCCAGCTATAACAAATCTTTTGGCGGTTCAGCTGTTAAAATCTTTTGAAATGCCACCTCCTCTGTACCTCTGCCCTCTCTTTGGGCTGCCAGGCTGGAGTGTCCCTGTGCGCTGAGGCTGCCTGTCACATGGCTGATGCTTCTGCTTGTGGCGCCGATGAGACAGGAAAGTCGGACAGTACTTCTAAAATCAGTTATGCGCTATCTATTTAATAATGCGACATGAGAATCTTACGCTTATATGTAGAGGAACATTCTCATGTCGCCCTTTTAAAAACCACACGACATGCTTAATGCCTTCCGCAGTATGAATGAAAGGTTTTCATGAGATATGTTGTGTCCCCATACATCTACTTATTACAATTTATGTATGTGTCCGTATCGCTTATAAAGGATTATTAGTTTAACCTCTGGTTAGCTAGCAAAACTGAATTACTGTGTCACAAAATGATGCATGTCTAAAAAGTGTGTCACCAACATGGAAAGTTTGGAAAGCTCTGATCTAGAATATGGAGTACAGTTGTGGGTACCAGTTCTTAAAAAAAGACATTGAACTGGAAAAGGTGCAGAGACGTGCAACAAAACTGATAAAGGGATTGGAGGATCTGAGTTATAAAGAGAGACTAGCCAAACTGGGTTTGTTTACATTAGAGAAGAGACGTCCAAGGGGTGATATGATTACCATTTACACATATATTCAAGGTCAATACAAAGAACTATCCAATGAATTATTTACGCAAAGAGATGAGCTAAGAACAACAGGTCATCCATTAAGACTAGAGGAAAAGATGCTTTTGCCTAAAACAAAGGCAGGGATTTTTAGCCGAAAGGGCAGTGAGGTTATGGAAATCTTTGTCTCAGGAAGCCAATGGATGCCTTTCTAGCTCAGAACAATATTGAGAATTGTAACAGTTGGTTTCACAGCAGACTTGGGGCTTAATTGCAAATGGCTTCAATAGTTTATTTTTCTCTTCTTCTGAATCAAGAGGAAGGCAAACGAGAGGGATGATGTGGAATGGACCGAACTTGATGGACGCAGGCCTTTTCTCAGCCTCATTATGTTACTATGTTACTGTTGTTATTATTATTATTTAACTACTGAGATACCAGACACCTCAGGCCTGTTGTTTTGCTTTATTAGTGTGTTACAGTGTAATGGACTCCTCTATACCAGCCAGTACAGTGTGGGGATGAAGGAGTGGCCATGTGCACAGTGGGGGTGACTGTGGGTGGGATTAAGTGCACCCTTCATGCCCTGGAATAGTGGGCGGGGCTGAAGGAGTGGCCATGTGCACAGTGGGGGTGACTGTGGGTGGATTCAAGTGCACCCTTCATGCCCTGGAATAGTGGGCGGGGCTGGAGGAGTGGCCATGTGCACAGTGGGGGTAACCGTGGGTGAATTTAAGTGCACCCTTCATGCCCTGGAATAGTGGGCGGGGCTGGAGGAATGGCCATGTGCACAGTGGGGGTGACTGTGGGTGGATTCAAGTGCACCCTTCATGCCCTGGAATAGTGGGCGGGGCTGGAGGAGTGGCCATGTGCACAGTGGGGGTAACCGTGGGTGAATTTAAGTGCACCCTTCATGCTCTGGAATAGTGGACGGGGCTGGAGGAGTGGCCATGTGCACAGTGGGGGTAACCGTGGGTGAATTTAAGTGCACCCTTCATGCCCTGGAATAGTGGGCGGGGCTGGAGGAATGGCCATGTGCACAGTGGGGGTGACCGTGAGTGGAATTAAGAGCATCCTGCATCTCTTGCAATAGTGGGCGGGGCTGGAGGAGTGACCCTGTTCACAGTGGGGGTGACTGTGGGTGGGATTAAGTGCATCCTGCATGCCCTAGAATAGTGGGCGGGGCTGGAGGAGTGGCCATGTACACAGTGGGGGTGACCATGGGTGGGATTAAGAGCATCCTGCATGTCTTGCAATAGTGGGCGGGGCTGGAGGAGTGGCCATGTGCACAGTGGGGGTGACCGTGGGTGGAAATAAGTGCATCCTGCCTACCTTAGAATAGTGGGTGGGGTGGAGGGAGTGGCTATGTGAACTATGAGGGAAGGCCATTGGTTGGATTAAGTACATCTTTCGGCACCTTGGATAGGATCCTGTATGGATAAGATACTGATTGTTATTTTCTGGCCCCCAGTTCAGAGTGCGGAGCAGAGAACTGTGTAACGAGACCAGTCACTACTATGAGAGCAGCCATGGGGTCTGCTGTACTAAATGCCCCCCAGGTGGGTAAAAATCTGTTATCTCATTTCTTTCATGTCAGTGGAAACAGTTGGTCCATGGCTTAACCAATCACAGACTTTCTGAAACCAACTCACCCAGAAAATGGTTTTAAAGATCCTACGCTGTGATTAGTTGAATATTTAAGCTAAAAAGTACTGTCTCTTTGTGGACTCTAAATAACTCCTACCACTGCATTACTCAGCAATTCCAGTGAGCGGGTACTCAAGGACCATCTTCTCACCCTGTACTATCAGCAACACTGTGTTCCCAGATTCCATCTTCTCACCCTGTACTATCAGCAACACTGTGTTCCCAGATTCCATCTTCTCACCCTGTACTATCAGCAACACTGTGTTCCCAGATTCCATCTTCTCACCCTGTACTATCAGCAACACTGTGTCCCCAGGCTCCATCTTCTCATCCTGCACTATCAGCAACACTGTGTTCCCAGGTTCCATCTTCTCACCCTGCACTATCAGCAACACTGTGTTCCCAGGCTCCATCTTCTCACCCTGTACTATCAGCAACACTGTGTCCCCAGGCTCCATCTTCTCATCCTGCACTATCAGCAACAATGTGTTCCCAGGTTCCATCTTCTCACCCTGCACTATCAGCAACACTGTGTTACCAGGTTCCATCTTCTCACCCTGTACTATCAGCAACACTGTGTCCCCAGGCTCCATCTTCTCATCCTGCATTATCAGCAACACTGTGTTCCCAGGTTCCATCTTCTCATCCTGCACTGTCAGCAACACTGTGTTACCAGGTTCCATCTTCTCACCCTGTACTATCAGCAACACTGTGTCCCCAGGCTCCATCTTCTCATCCTGCATTATCAGCAACACTGTGTCCCCAGGCTCCATCTTCTCATCCTGCACTATCAGCAACACTGTGTTCCCAGGTTCCATCTTCTCACCCTGCACTGTTAGCAACACTGTGTCCCCAGGCTCCATCTTCTCATCCTGCACTATCAGAAACACTGTGTCCCCAGGTTCCATCTTCTCACCCTCCACTATCAGCAACACTGCGTCCCCAGGATCAATCTTCTCACACTACACTATCAAAAACATATGTTCCCAGGCTCCACCTTCTCACCCTGCACTTTCAGCAACACTGTGTTTCAAGGACCCAAAGCTCCATCTTTTCACCCTGCATAATCAGCAACACAGTTCCCCCAGTTTCCATCTTCTCACCCTGCACTATCAGCAACACTGTGTTCCCAGGCTCCATCTTCCCACCCTGCACTATCATCAACACTGTGTTCCCAGGTTCCATCTTCTCACCCTGCACTATCAGCAACACTATGTTCACAGGCTCCATCTTCTCACCCTACACTATCAGCAACACTGTGTTCCCTGGACCCCAGGCTCAATCTTCTCACCCTGCACTATCAACAACACTGTGACGCCAGGCTCCATCTTCTCACCATGCATTATCATCCACACTGTGTCCCCAGGCTCCATTTTCTCACCCTGCACTATCAGCAACACTGTGTCCCCAGGCTCCATCTTCTCACCTTGCACTATCATCAACACTGTGTTCCCAGGTTCCATCTTCTCACCCTGTACTATCAGCAACACTGTGTTCCCAGGTTCCATCTTCTCACCCTGCACTATCAGAAACACTGTGTCATCAGGATCCATCTTCTCACCCTGCACTATCAGAAACACTGTGTCATCAGGATCCATCTTCTCACCCTGCACTATCAGCAACACTGTGTTCCCAGGTTCCATCTTCTCACCCTGCACTATCAGCAACACTGAGTTCCCAGGTTCCATCTTCTCACCCTGCACTATCAGCAACACTATGTTCACAGGCTCCATCTTCTCACCCTACACTATCAGCAACACTGTGTTCCCAGGACCCCAGGCTCAATCTTCTCACCCTGCACTATCAACAACTCTGTGTCCCCAGGCTCCATCTTCTCACCATGCATTATCATCAACACTGTGTCCCCAGGCTCCATCTTCTCACCCTGCACTATCAGCAACACTGTGTCCCCAGGCTCCATCTTCTCACCTTGCACTGTCATCAACACTGTGTCCCCAGGTTCCATCTTCTTATGCTGCACTATCAGCAACACTATGTTCACAGGCTACATCTTCTCACCCTGCACTATCAGAAACACTGTGTCATCAGGATCCATCTTCTCACCCTACACTATCAGCAACACTGTGTTCCCAGGACCCCAGGCTCAATCTTCTCACCATGCACTATCAACAACACTGTGTTTCCAGGCTCCATCTTCTCACCCTACACTATCAGCAACACTATGTTCACAGGCTCCATCTTCTTACCCTGCACTATCAGCAACACTGTGTCCCCAGTTTCCATCTTCTCACCTTGCACTATCAGCAACACTGTGTTCCCAGGCTTCATCATCTCACCCTGCACTATTAGCAACAGTATGTCCCCAGGCCCCATTTTCTCACCTCTGTTTCCCTTGGCTCCTGCCCCAGTCCTAGAGCTGTGTTCTTGGGCTTCTTCCCCAGTCCTAGAGCTGTGTTCTTGGGCTTCTTCCCCAGTCCTAGAGCTTTGTTCCCGGGGCTCCTGCCCCAGTTTTAGAGTTGTACCCCCAGGCTTCTTCTCCAGTCCAAGAGTTCTACCCCCAGGTTCCTGCCCCGGTCCTAGAGTTGTACCCCCAGGCTCCTACCCCAGCCCTAGAGTTCCTTCCCCTTGCTCCTGCCCCAGTCTTAGAGCTGTGTCCCCAGGTTTCTGCCCCAGACCTAGAGTTGTGTCCCCTGGCTCCTGCCCCAGTCCTCGAGGTGTTTCCTCTGTCTCTTGCCCCAGTCCAAGAGCTGTGTCCCCTGGCTCCTGCCCCAGTCCTAGAGCTGTGTCCCCTGGCTCCTGCCCCAGTCCTAGAGTTGTACCCCCAGGATTCTGCCCCAGGCCTAGCATTCTGTCCCCTGGCTCCTGTCCCAGTCCTAGAACTGTGTCACTTAGCTCTTGTCCCTTTCCTAGAGTTGTACCCACTGCCCCAGTCCTAGAGCTATGTTACCGGGCTTCTGCCCCAGTCCTAGAGTTGTATTCCCAGGCTCCTATCCCAGTCCTAGAGTTGTGTCCCCAGGCTTCTGCCCCAGTCCTAGAGCTGTGTCCCCAGGCTTCTGCCCCAGTCCTAGAGCTATGTTACCGGGCTTCTGCCCCAGTCCTAGAGTTGTATTCCCAGGCTCCTATCCCAGTCCTAGAGTTGTGTCCCCAGGCTTCTGCCCCAGTCCTAGAGCTGTGTCCCCTGGCTCCTGCACCAGTCCTAGAGCTGTGTCCCCTGGCTCCTGCCCCAGTCCTAGAGCTGTGTCCCCAGGCTTCTGCCCCAGTCCTAGAGCTGTGTCCCCTGGCTCCTGCCCCAGTCTTAGAGCTGTGTCCCCTGGCTCCTGCCCCAGTCCTAGAGCTGTGTCCCCAGGCTTCTGCCCCAGTCCTAGAGCTGTGTCCCCTGGCTCCTGCCCCAGTCCTAGAGCTGTGTCCCCTGGTTCCTGCCCCCAGCTCTGGAACTGCAGTATGATGAACTATTATCTAAAGCCCTTCTGTGAAGCCCGTTAAGAGATACATATTTTTAAGCCTTAGTTTCCCAAATAAACCTACAGCACATTGGAGAGGGCCGGGGTAAATAGAGCGGTGGTGTTGGGATCAGGAATCCCTTTCCAGGGACCTTTGTTTGAATAAAATCAGGCCTTCTTTGTGCTGCCGTTGATATTTCATTGGTTTCGAGCTGAATGCACATGGCTCCTGCACTTAAAGGGAGCATCATTCCTAGTGAGATCAGAGATCACAAAATCCAAAATGAAAAACATGAGGCCAGTCTAAGCCCTCTGATCTCGGCTAACGGGACCAGTCTAGGGCCGCTGATCTACACTAACAGGACCAAACTCAGTAAATCCTAAGTACAACACACATTATGCTGGGAAATTAGTCATGAAATCCACAAGAACATAACACCTTACAGCCTAGATTTGGTGACACACTTACTTACAAGAATGCATTGATAAATTCAATATTACCACGGGGCTGGGCAGATTTAGCTTTCCATGTAATTACTATCACATTGTAACAATTTATTTCCTCAGGAACATTTGCCTTCCAGAGATGCAATACGAAAAACGACACTCAATGCCACCCTTGCACGAATGGGACCTATACAGAGAAATGGAACTATGCCAACCGTTGTAAAACATGCCGACCATGTGATTCTGGTGAGATCTCATCCATAACCGTGTGTGTACTGTGACACCTCATCCATAACCGTGTGTGTACTGTGACACCTCATCCATAACCTTGTGTGCACTGTGCACCTTATCCATAACCTAGTGTGTACTGTGACACCTCATCCATAACCTTGTGTGTACTGTGACACCTCATCCATAACCTTGTGTGTACTGTGACACCTCATCCATAACATTGTGTGCACTGTGCACCTTATCCATAACCTTGTGTGTACTGTGACACCTCATCCATAACCTTTTGTGTACTGTGACACCTCATCCATAACCTTGTGTGTACTGTGACACCTCATCCATAACCTTGTGTGTACTGTGACACCTCATCCATAACCTTGTGTGTACAGTGACACCTCATCCATAACCTTGTGTCTTCTATGACAACTTATCCATAGCCTTGTGTGTACTGTGACACTTCATCCATAACCTTGCGTGTACTGTGACATCTCATCCATAACCATGTGTGTACAGTGAGATCTCATCCATAACCTTGTGTGTATTGTGACACTTCATCCATAACCTTGCGTGTACTGTGAGATCTCATCCATAACCTTGTGTGTACTGTGATACCTCATCCATAACCTTGTGTGTACTGTGATATCTCATCCATAACCTTGTGTGTACTGTGACACCTCATCCATAAGCTTGCGTTTATTGTGACATCTCATCCATAACCTTGTGTATACTGTGACATCTCATCCATAACCTTGTGTGTACTGTGACACCTCATCCATAACCTTGTATGTACTGTGACACCTCAACCATAAACTTGTGTATACTGTGACACCTCATCCATAACCTTGTGTGTACTGTGAGATCTCATCCATAACCTTGTGTGTAATGTAAGCTCACATCCATAACCTTGTGTATACTGTGACACCTCAGCCATAACCTTGCGTGTACTGTGACATCTCATCCATAACCTTTTGTGTACTGCGACATCTCATCCATAACCTTGTGTGTACTGTGACACCTCATCCATAACCTTGTGTGTACTGTGAGATCTCATCCATAACCTTGTGTGTAATGTAAGCTCCCATCCATAACCTTGTGTATATTGTGACAACTCAACCATAACCTTGCGTGTACTGTGACACCTCATTCATTACCTTGTGTGTACTGCGACATCTCATCCATAACCTTGTGTGTACTGTGACACCTCATCCATAACCTTGTGTGTACTGTGAGATCCCATCCATAACCTTGCATGTACTGTGACATCTCATCCATAACCTTGTGTGTACTGTGACACCTCATTCATATCCTTGAGTGTACTGTGACACCTCATCCATAACCTTGTGTGTACTGTGAGGTCTCATCCATAACCTTGTGTGTACTGTGAGATCCCATCCATAACCTTGCATGTACTGAGACATCTCATCCATAACCTTGTGTGTACTGTGACACCTCATTCATAACCTTGAGTGTACTGTGACATCACATCCATAACCTTGTGTATACTGTGACACCTTATCCATAACCTTGCATGTACTGTGACATCTCATCCATAACCTTGTGAGTACTGTGGCACCTCATCCATAACTTTGTGTGTACTGTGACATCTCATCCATAACCTTGTGTGTACTGTGACACCTCATCCATTACCTAGTGTGTACTGTGTACTGTGACATCTCATCCATAACCTTGTGTGTACTGTGACACCTCATCCATAAGCTTGTGTTTATTGTGACATCTCATCCATAACATTGTGTGTACTGTGACACCTCATTCATTACCTTGTGTGTACTGCGACATCTCATCCATAACCTTGTGTGTACTGTGACACCTCATCCATAACCTTGTGTGTACTGTGAGATCCCATCCATAACCTTGCATGTACTGTGACATCTCATCCATAACCTTGTGTGTACTGTGACACCTCATTCATAACCTTGAGTGTACTGTGACACCTCATCCATAACCTTGTGTGTACTGTGAAATCTCATCCATAACCTTGTGTGTACTGTGACACCTTATCCATAACTTTGTGTGTACTGTGTACTGTGACACCTCATCCATAACCTTGTGTGTACTGTAAGATCTCATTCATAACCTTGTGAGTACTGTGTACTGTGATACCTCATCCATAACGTTGTGTGCACTGTGAGACCTCATCCATAAACTTGTGTGTACTGTGACACCTCATCCATAAACTTGTGTGTACTGTGAGATCTCATCCATAACCTTGCGTGTACTGTGACATCTCATCCATAACCTTGTGTGTACTGTGACACGTCATCCATAACCTTGTGTGTACTGTGATATCTCATCCATAACCTTGTGAGTACTGTGACACCTCATCCATAACCTTGTGTGTACTGTGACATCTCATCCATAACCTTGTGTGTACTGTGACACCTCATCCATTACCTAGTGTGTACTGTGTACTGTGACATCTCATCCATAACCTTGTGTGTACTGTGACACCTCATCCATAAGCTTGCATTTATTGTGACATCTCATCCATAACCTTGCGTGTACTGTAACACCTCATCTATTACCTTGTGTGTACTGTGACATCTCATCCATAACGTTGTGAGTACTGTGACACCTCATCCATAACCTTGTGTGTACTGTGACATCTCATCCATAAACTTGTGTGTACTGTGACACCTCATCCATAACCTTGTGTGTACTGTGACATCTCATCCATAACCTTGTGTGTACTGTGACACCTCATCCATAAGCTTGTGTTTATTGTGACATCTCATCCATAACCTTGTGTGTACTGTGACACCTCATTCATTACCTTGTGTGTACTGTGACACCTCATCCATAACCTTGTGTGTACTGTGAGATCCCATCCATAACCTTGCATGTACTGTGACATCTCATCCATAACCTTGTGTGTACTGTGACACCTCATTCATAACCTTGAGTGTACTGTGACACCTCATCCATAACCTTGTGTGTACTGTGAAATCTCATCCATAACCTTGTGTGTACTGTGACACCTTATCCATAACTTTGTGTGTACTGTGTACTGTGACACCTCATCCATAACCTTGTGTGTACTGTAAGATCTCATTCATAACCTTGTGAGTACTGTGTACTGTGACACCTCATCCATAACGTTGTGTGCACTGTGAGACCTCATCCATAAACTTGTGTGTACTGTGACACCTCATCCATAACCTTGTGTGTACTGTGAGATCTCATCCATAACCTTGCGTGTACTGTGACATCTCATCCATAACCTTGTGTGTACTGTGACACGTCATCCATAACCTTGTGTGTACTGTGATATCTCATCCATAACCTTGTGAGTACTGTGACACCTCATCCATAACCTTGTGTGTACTGTGACATCTCATCCATAAACTTGTGTGTACTGTGACACCTCATCCATTACCTAGTGTGTACTGTGTACTGTGACATCTCATCCATAACCTTGTGTGTACTGTGACACCTCATCCATAAGCTTGCATTTATTGTGACATCTCATCCATAACCTTGTGTGTACTGTGACACCTCATCCATAAGCTTGCATTTATTGTGACATCACATCCATAACCTTGCGTGTACTGTAACACCTCTTCTATTACCTTGTGTGTACTGTGACATCTCATCCATAACCTTGTGTGCACTGTGACACCTTATACATAACCTTGTGTGTTCTGTGACACCTTATCCATAACCTTGCGTGTACTGTGACACCTCATCCATAACCTTTTGTGTACTGTGAGATCTCAAAAGCATTTTCAGCTGCCTCAGACCATTGAGAGGGAGTAGCACCCTTATGTGTCAAGTCAGACAAAGGTTTCACAATAGTAGAAAAGTTCTGGATGAATTTCCTATAATAGTTGGTGAAGCCCAAAAAGCGCTGAATAGCTTTTAACCCATTGGGGCGAGGCCACTCTAGGACTGCTGCCAATTTATCCTGGTCCATAGCAATACCATCTGTAGAAATTACGAACCCCAGGAATGGTACTTGGGACCTATGAAATTCGCATTTTTCTAGTTTGCAGTACAGTTTATTTTTACGTAATCTAAGCAAAACCTCAGAAACATCCTTAACATGCTGGGTAAGGTTGGCAGAATGGATCAATATATCATCTAGATATACCACCACACAGGACTGAAGCATGTCACAAAGGATGTCATTAATAAATTCCTCGAACACTGCAGGTGCATTGCATAGGCCAAATGGCATTACCAGATATTCATATTGCCCTGATCTGGTATTAAATGCCATCTTCCAGCAGGTTGTATGCGGCCCGTAGATCAAGTTTAGTAAAGATGGAATAGCCCTTTAACCTGTCAAATAATTCAGTAATGAACGGAATGGGGTAGGCATTCTTAGATATCAATTTATTCAACCCCCGGTAATCAATACATGGTCTGAGCTCGCCATTTTTCTTTTTCACAAAGAAGAAACCTGCACCAGCCGGGGAGGTAGATTTGCGAATAATCCCCCTTTTGAGGGAGTAGTCAATGTACTCCTCCATCGCCCTGTTTTCATCACACGACAGTGGATAAGTGCGACCCCTTGGGGGCACCACGCCCGAGGGCAGATCAATAGCACAATCATAGGGTCTGTGCCGAGGCAGTGCGCTAGCCTCCCCCTTGCTGAAAACGTCACTGAATTCTCAATACTCAGCTGGCACGGCGGGAGAGGTACACAAAATCTTGACAGGATGTGATAAACAGTTTTTAGCGCAGTGCTCAGACCATGATTTAACCTCACAACTCTGCCAGTCAAACAGGGGATTATGTAATGGTAGCCATGGAAACCCCAGGATGACTGCATGATGGGGAGATCAAATTATTTGGAAATGTACCTCCTCCCTGTGGAGGGCCCCAACAGACATAGTAATAGGAACCATCTCCATGGTGATAAATGCAGGTTCCAGAGGTCTGCCATCAATGGCTTCAATAGCCAGGGGAGACTCCCTTTTGACTAACGGAATTTTGTGCAATTCGGCAAAGGATTGGTCCATGAAGTACCGAGCTGCACCGGAGTCTACCAATGCCATAACCACCACAGATAGGTCTGCCCAAGAAAATACCACCTGGATGGTGGATTTCTGTGTACTTGATTCTAAGGACTGCTGCACGCCACCTAGGGCCTGTCCCCCAAGGTACCCTAGGTGCGACCGTTTCCCGGCCATACAGGACATGTGCATATTAAGTGCCCAGTTTTACCACAATATAAACATAGGCCCTGTCTTCTACGGTGCGCCCGCTCCTCCTTAGTAAGTCTGGTGAATCCAAGCTGCATTGGCTCACCAGACTCAGGTGAACGTTCAGGAGGAATGGGAGGTGAGGGTGGGTTTAAAAGACTGCCATGCCCATAATTTCTGGATCTTGCCCTTTTAGCCAGCCGTCTTTCATGAATGCGAGAATCGATAAGCATGACATAATCAACGTATTTATCCAGATCACTGGGTACATCTCTGGCAGCTATTTCATCTTTAATGGACTCAGACAGCCCCTGGGCAAAGGTTGCCACTAATGCCTCATTGTTCCACCCTACCTCTGCTGCCAAGGTCCAAAACTCAATTGCATAATCGCCCAAGGTACGATCGCCCTGCTGTATCTCCATTAACTCTTGGCAGCAGAGGCAGCTCTACCAGGAACCTCAAACACTCTGCAGAAATTTCTCATGAACTCACCAAAGTTCTGAGTGCAGGGTTTGGCATTCTCCCACAGCGGATTGGCCCATGCCAGTGCTTTACCCGTTAGTAACGATATCATAAATCCGACCTTACTCCGGTCGTTAGGAAATGCCTGGGGCGTTAGTTCCAGAAATATCTCCAATTGGTTAATAAAGCCCCTGTATTGAGTGGGTTCACCATCATATCTTAACGGTAACGGTGGCGCTGCCGTTAGGCCTCTGGTATGTGTTGTAGGAGCTACCGACTGATTATCCGGTGTCAAGACTGGAGAGACCACCGGATTCTGGTTTGATTTATCAAGGTGTAGCGTACGCTCAAGTAAGGTTTGTAAGGCCAATGCCAACTGGTCTAGGCACTGCTCATGAACATCCATTCTCCAGTGGATGTTTTGTGTATTACTTTCACCTTTACTATCTGAGGTCATGGCCCTTTCGTACTGTAACAGTTTTTTAAGACACTCAGACCAGCAGGTTAGAATAAAACACAGTTTTATTAAAAAAATAAAGAAGAAAGATCGCCCTCTATAGGGCTATTATTCTATAATAGCGAAAATAAGGTTACATATGCCTTCACAGGCCCAGTATACAGATGCAAGGACAATACATATACTGTCACAGGACAGGCACAGAATAGTAGGGTACTCAATGGTTAAATACAAAATATCAATCAGTCTCTGTTGTGGTGTTTGGCACGCCCAAGGAGGAAATAAGGCAGCGAGTGGTGTTAGATGATACAACACCTTGAGTTCATAAGGCTTAGCTGGCTGCAGAGGCTGAACTGAAATAGAGATCAGAGTACTATGGAATAGACCAGCCAATAGCCCCCACGGGCGTAATAACGGAGACAACCTGCACTGCTAGAGCTGGAGCCAATAGCCCCCACGGGAGTATTACCAGAGACCAACTGTAAGACAATAGCTTGAGCCAATAGCCCCCACGGGCGTATACCGGACACAACCTGCACTGCTAGAGCTTGAGCCAATAGCCCCCACGGGCGTAGTAATGGAGACAACCCTGCGCTGCTAGAGCTTGAGTCAATAGCCCCCACGGGCGTAGTAACGGACACAACCTGCGCTGCGAGAGCTTGAGCCAATAGCCCCACCGGGCGTGTAACGGAGTATTAACACTGAAAGAGCACGAGCCAATAGCGCCTCCCGCGGGCGTGGCAATGAAGACCGGTTACACTGCCAGTTGTAAAGATGAGCCGCCGTCTGCACAAGACTCTCAATGCGGCCGGCTCAGCAGATGTAATGGATAGACAACTGTGGCTCTGCAAGTGTTAAGGAAGGCTCAGCTATGAGGTACAGCAGCACTGCAAGTGTTAATGGAGGCACAGGGATCGGACACCCAGCTCTGCAAGTACAAGCGGAGGCTCACAACGAGGGCAACACTCTGCAATGCTATGGAAGGCTCAGCAACGGAAGCACAGCTCTGCAAGGGTTAATGGAGATACTCGTGATCATCCCAGCTATCAGTACAGCGGTGAATCGGAATGTCGCCTGAACGTCAGCCAGCAGCAGGAAGCAGGAACGAAGGCAGGGTCAGTAGCAAGCCGGCTCAGATCACAGAGCAGGAAGTCAGCCAGGCCGGGTCGGATCACAAAGCAGGAATCAGGAACACTGGAACACAGCAACAGCAACACTGGCTCAGGAACACCACGAAAGGGCACCTGACATGTGCCAGAGGCCAGGCATAAAAAGGTCACCGGGGCGGGCCAAACAAGCTCAGCCAATAGGAGCGCACCACAAGCGAGAGTGACAGAACAGGATCACGGGCACCATGATAATTGTGTGTACTGTGACACCTCATCCATAACCTTGTGTGTACTGTGACACCTCATCCATAACCTAGTGTGTACTGTGACACTTCATCCATAACCTTGTGTGTACTGTGACACCTCATCCATTACCTAGTGTGTACTGTGTACTGTGACACTTCATCCATAACCTTGTGTGTACTGTGACACCTCATCCATAACCTTGCGTTTATTGTGACATCTCATCCATAACCTTGTGTGTACTGCAACATCTCATCCATAACCTTGTGTGTACTGTGATACCTCATCCATAAGCTTGCGTGTACTGTGACACCTCATCCATAACCTTGTGTGTACTATGACACCTCATCCATTACCTTCTGTGTACTGTGACACCTCATCCATAACCTTGTGTGTACTGTGACACCTCATCCATAACCTAGTGTGTACTGTGACACTTCATCCATAACCTTGTGTGTACTGTGACACCTCATCCATTACCTAGTGTGTACTGTGTACTGTGACACTTCATCCATAACCTTGTGTGTACTGTGACACCTCATCCATAACCTTGCGTTTATTGTGACATCTCATCCATAACCTTGTGTGTACTGCAACATCTCATCCATAACCTTGTGTGTACTGTGATACCTCATCCATAACCTTGTGTATACTGTGACTCCTCATCCATAAGCTTGCGTTTATTGTGACATCTCATCCATAACCTTGTGTGTACTATGACACCTCATCCATTACCTTCTGTGTACTGTGACACCTCATCCATAACCTTCTGTGTACTGTGACACCTCATCCATTACCTAGTGTGTACTGTGTACTGTGACATCTCATCCATAACCTTGTGTGTACTGTGACACCTCATCCATAAGCTTGCGTTTATTGTGACATCTCATCCATAACCTTGTGTGTACTATGACACCTCATCCATTACCTTCTGTGTACTGCAACATCTCATCCATAACCTTGTGTGTACTGTGAGATCTCATCCATAACCTTGTGTGCACTGTGACACCTCATCCATAACCTTGTGTGCACTGTGAGACCTCATCCATAACCTTGTGTGTACTGTGACACCTCAACCATAAACTTGTGTGTACTGTAAGATCTCATCCATAACCTTGTGTGTACTGTGACACCTCATCCATAACCTTGTGTGTACTGTGACACCTCATCCATAACCTTGTGTGTACTGTAAGATCTCATCCATAACCTTGTGTGTACTGTGACACCTCATCCATAACCTTGTGTGTACTGTGACACCTCATCCATAACCTTGTGTATACTGTGACACCTCATCCATAACCTTGTGTGTACAGTGACACCTCATCCATAACCTTGTGTGTACTGTGACACTTCATCCATAACCTTGTGTGTACTGTGAGATCTCATCCATAACCTTGTGTGTACTGTGACACTTCATCCATAACCTTGTGTGTACTGTGACACCTCATCCATAACCTTGTGTGTACTGTGAGATCTCATCCATAACATTGTGTGTACTGTGACACCTCATACATAACCATGTGTGTACTGTAAGATCTCATCCATAACCTTGTGTGTACTGTGACACCTCATCCATAACCTTGCGTGTACTGTGACATCTCATCCATAACCTTGTGTACACTGTGACTCTTCATCCATGACCTTGTGTGTACTGTGACACCTCATCCATAACCTTGTGTGTACTGTGACACCTCATCCATAACCTTGTGTGTACTGAGAGATCTCATCCATGACCTTGTGTGCACTGTGACACCTCATCCATAACCTTGTGTGTACTGTGACACCTCATCCATAACCTTGTGTGTACTGAGAGATCTCATCCATAACCTTGTGTGTACTGTGATACCTCATCCATAACCTTGTGTATACTGTGACACCTCATCCATAACCTTGTGTATACTGTGAGATGTCATCCATAACCTTGTGTGTACTGTGACACCTCATCCATAACCTTGTGTGTACTGTGACACCTCATCCATAACCTTGTGTGTACTGTGAGATCTCATCCATAACATTGTGTGCACTGTGAGATCTCATCCATAACGTTGTGTGTACCGTGACACCTCATCCATAACCTTGTGTGTACTGTGAGATCTCATCCATAACATTGTGTGTACTGTGACACCTCATCCATAACCATGTGTGTACTGTGACACCTCATCCATAACCTAGTGTGTACTGTGATACCTCATCCATAACCTTTTGTGTACTGTAAGATCTCATCCATGACCTTGTGTGTACTGTGACACCTCATCCATGACCTTGTGTGTACTGTGTACTGTGATACCTCATCCATAACCTTTTGTGTACTGTAAGATCTCATCCATGACCTTGTGTGTACTGTGACACCTCATCCATGACCTTGTGTGTACTGTGTACTGTGATACCTCATCCATAACCTTTTGTGTACTGTAAGATCTCATCCATAACCTTGTGTGTACTGTGACACCTCATCCATAACCTTGTGTGTACTGTGACACCTCATCCATAACCTTGTGTGTACTGTGAGATCTCATCCATAACATTGTGTGCACTGTGAGATCTCATCCATAACCTTGTGTGTACCGTGACACCTCATCCATAACCTTGTGTGTACTGTGAGATCTCATCCATAACATTGTGTGTACTGTGACACCTCATCCATAACCATGTGTGTACTGTGACACCTCATCCATAACCTAGTGTGTACTGTGAGATCTCATCCATAACATTGTGTGTACTGTGACACCTCATCCATAACCTAGTGTGTACTGTGATACCTCATCCATAACCTTTTGTGTACTGTAAGATCTCATCCATGACCTTGTGTGTACTGTGACACCTCATCCATGACCTTGTGTGTACTGTGTACTGTAAGATCTCATCCATAACCTTGTGTGTACTGTGACACCTGATCCATAACCTTTTGTGTACTGTAAGATCTCATCCATGACCTTGTGTGTACTGTGACACCTCATCCATCACCTACTGTGAGATCTCATTAATTGTGTGTGCGTTGCAAGACCTCATCCATAATACATGCAACAGAGAGCAGTCATACCTTGCCCATCAATTTTCATATGTATTCTATATAAAACATACATGTAATTTACAGTGCCTCTGACGGTATAGTACATTTCTTGAGACTGCTTCACAAATTGAATATGGAAATCTCTAATTTAAATAAATTGAAGAACCAAAGATAAAATAAAACAATACAAACAGTCAAGACTCATTTTGTATACCATTGTGTGGTTATAGAGGAGATTCAGTCAACCTTCCTCAACCTTATCTGTGCCTAATCGTCTAAGAAAATGAGACAGTGGAGAGCTTTGATGATAGTCATCCCTTACCTCCTGTCTGGGTGGTATAACATTTATGAAGGGTTTTCAGATGTTTTAGAAAGTAAGGCCCCTCACCACCTTACAAATAAAGAAAAACAGCAACTTGGCTTATCAATGAAGTACATCAAATCTTCAAATTTATTGAAAAATAAAATAAAATAAAAACTAGTGTATAGGAGTATACAGATCACAAACAGCACAAAAGCCAAACAACTGACGTGTTTTGTACCGGAAGGTCTTTCGTCATAGGTAAGGTCACAGGTGTGTCTATATATATATCTCCTAGACTCCTCCCACCACACACCTAGAACCAAATAATGCTATAAAAATATAATACAATTCATATAATGAAATGAAACAATAAACAACAATATGCTCTGTCCTGAATCATCGGAGTAATAAAACATATATATTGGAGTGTAATAGGATCCATTTCCTTATCAAAAAGCTGACACATGGACTTATCCTGCAATGGGTAGACCCATTCTGCATTTATTATTGTCAGTAGAATAATCAGCCATTGCTGTTTTGGGGGGGATATTCCAATAACCTGCTGATCACTTTTAATGCTGCCAGCATCACCATAATGTCATCAGTTCTTGTGTTTGTTGAGTAGTAAGTGCAATGTAAGAGATCCCTGAGGAACATTCCGGCTGGATTTTGCACATGTTGTTTGTAAGGGATCTGTGATGCCTGAAAATATGTTGTTTCAACATATTTTAACCTCTCGGCAGTGAAATAAGCAGTGAAATAAGCTTCTGGTTCGGGTCATTATTGACGTTTGCATTATTAGAAATAACAATATGCTAGTCTCAATGAGGGTCCATGTATAAAGTTACATAGTTACATAGTAATTTAGCTTGAAAAAAGACTTGCGTCCATCCAGTTCAACCCTTTTCCTATTCCTGTTTACCATCGCTGACCCAAAAGAAGGCATCTGACTCCAAATGGCAATCAGACTTCTCCCTGGATCAACAAGCCCTAACTAAATATTAATCTCAATACTAGCGTACATAGCCCTCTATATTATGCTCTTTTAAATAAGTATCCAGGCCCCTTTTAAAGGCATCTAATGTATTTGATAGCACCACCTCCTCAGGAAGGGAATTCCATACCTTTATTGTCCTTACTGTAAAGAAATCCTTCCGCTGTTGTAGATTAAATCTCCTTTCCTCAAGTCTAAGCGGGTGGCCCCTTGTCCTGTGTACTGTTCTGTTAATGAACAGGTCTTTTGAAAGCCCTTTATATGGGCCTTGAACATATTTACATAGTGTTATCATATCCCCTCTAAGACGCCGTTTCTCTAGTGTGTACAAGTTTAACTTTTCTAGCCTCTCTTCATAACTAAAACTTTCCATTCCCCTTACTAGTTTTGTAGTCCTCCTCTGCACTCTCTAGTTCCATAATGTCCTTCTTCAGAAAGGGAGCCCAGAATTGAACAGCATATTCTAGGTGGGGTCTTACCATGGACCTGTAAAGAGGCATAATTATATCTTCCTCCCTTGAGTCAATACCCCTTTTAATACATGACAATATCTTATTGGCCTTTGCAGCTGCCAGCTGGCACTGCATGCTACTGCTAAGTTTATTGTCTACCATTACTCCCAAATCCTTTTCATTAGTAGATTTCCCCAGAGAAACACCATTTAAACTATATGTTGCATTTTTATTATTATACCCAAAATGCATAACTTTACACTTGTCTATATTGAATCTCATTTGCCTGCCCAGTTACTCAATTTGTCCAAATTCTCTTGTAATGAAGACACATCCAGTTCAGACTTTATTACCTTACTTAACCCCTTAGCGACAATGGACGTACATGTACGTCCTCTGTGGCTGTCACTTAGTGACAGAGGACGTACATGTACGTCCAGGAAATCCGGATCCCAGCGCGGCTGCACACCGTTCGGGGACTCCGGATTATTATGAAAAAAAATAAAAAGTTAGACGGGCGTTAAGTGACGGCCGCGTCTGCACGCGGCCGTCACTAAGGGGTTAATTTTGTGTCATCGGCAAACACTGATACATGGCTTCCTATGCCCTCTGGGAGGTCATTAATAAACAAATTAAAAAGAAGAGGACCCAGGACAGATCCCTGAGGTACTCCACTTATCACGTTTATCCAACTGGAGAACTTGCCATTTACTACCACTCTTTGCATTCTATCTTTCAGCCAATTTCCAATCCACACACAAACATTTTCCCCTAGTCCTATTTCATTCAATTTGTACAGTAACCTCTTGTGCGGAACTGTATCAAATGCCTTGGCAAAGTCTAAATAGATCACGTCAACCGCCGCTCCCTCATCTATATTATTACTTACTTTTTCATAAAATGCGATCAAGTTAGTTTGACAAGACCTATCTTTCACAAAGCCATGTTGGCTATTGCTAATGATATTCCTGTTCCAGCAGAATTCTTGAATATATTCCCTTAGCAACCTTTCAAACAGCTTCCCTACCACAGATGTCAAGCTTACGGGTCTGTAATTTCCTGGCTGTGACTTTGATCCCTTTTTAAATATGGGCACCACATCTGCTTTACGCCAATCCATGGGCACCATACCAGAAATAAAAGAATCCCTGAAAATCAGATATATCGGTCTGGCCATGGTCTGGCTTAGCTCTTTAAGTACCCATGGGTGTATACCATCTGGCCCCGGAGCTTTGTCTACCTTGACACCATTCAATTGTTTTAACACTTTTTCTTGTGTTAGCCAGTCCCATGCTTGCTGTGACTGTTCTGTAAAAGTAGTTTGCAGATTCTTGTCCATTGGGTCTTCCTTGGTAAAAACAGAAGAAAAGAAATTATTTAAAATATCTGCCTTCTCTCTGTCCCCTTTGACCATCTCACCCGTTTCAGATAACAAGGACCCAACATTATCAGACTTAAATTTTTTGCCATTAATGTATTTAAAGAATTTTTTTGGGTTGCTTTTGCTCTCCTTAGCAATATTTTTTTCATTCTCCTGTCTAGCTAATTTAATAGCCTTTTTACAGGTTTTGTTGACATTTTTGTATTCTGCAAATGCCTCTGCTGATCCCTCAGCTTTGTAATGTTTAAATGCCACTTTCTTGTTATTTATTTCATGAATTACTTTACTGGTTAGCCACATTGGTTTTAATTTGCTTCTTTTGTATTTGTTTCCAACAGGGATAAATGTATATGTGTATTTTTGCAATGTTATTTTGAAGGCATTCCACTTACCTTCTGTGTTTTTTCCTGAAAATATTTTATCCCAGTCAACGAGACCAAGGGATGAATTAAACCTGCTAAAGTTGGCCTTTTTAAAATTCAGTGTTTTGGTGGAACCCATATCAAATTGATTTTTTGAATTAATCTCAAACGATACAATGTTATGGTCACTATTCCCCAAGTGCTCCCTTACTTGGATGTTAGAGATAAGTTCTTCATTGTCAGTTATTACCAAATCCAGACATGCATTCCCTCTGGTTGAGGTCTGCACTAGTTGT
Organism: Rhinophrynus dorsalis; assembly: GCA_037306005.1. NCBI lineage: Eukaryota > Metazoa > Chordata > Amphibia > Anura > Rhinophrynidae > Rhinophrynus > Rhinophrynus dorsalis. The sequence goes on along the minus strand of CM074724.1, from coordinate 2,212,522 downwards.
GACAAAAACTTGTCATTCAACAACTTCAGAAACTTGCTGCTTTTAGCAGAGTTAGCTGTTCCATTTTTCCAGTCTATTTCTGGATAATTAAAATCCCCCATAATTATAGTTCTCCCTATTTGGGAAGCCTTTTCTATTTGCATTAATAGCTGTGATTCTTCAAGGTCAGCAATGTTTGGTGGTTTATAACAAATACCCACTAATATTTTCTGGGCAGTTTTACCCCCAGTGACTATTTCAACCCACAGGGATTCCACATGTTCACTACTGTCCTCACATATATCGTCCCGCAATTGAGGCAATAATGCTGGTTTGATATACAGACAGACCCCACCACCTCTTTTGCTTGACCTATCTTTTCTAAATAACATGTAGCCCTCCAAATTGATTGACCAATCATGTGTGTCACCCCACCATGTTTCTGTTATGCCTATCAAGTCATAGTTTTCAGTTTCAGCTACCAGCTCCAGTTCCCCTATTTTACCAGTTAAACTTCTGGCATTTGCAAGCATACAATTTATGCCACTGCTGTGTTCCATTTGTGATTTAATTTTGATGTGGCTTATAGGCTTCTCCCTATCATCTGTACTAACCCCGCCCCCAGATTCTCCCACCTGGTTATTAACTACATCGCCTTCCCTTTCTATACTATCTATCCCAGTATTTATTGGCCCCTCCCCCCCCTTCCTAGTTTAAAATCTCCTCCAACCGTCTAGTAATCCTCTCCCCAAGCACTTGAGACCCTCTTGCATTCAGGTGCAATCCATCCCTACTATAGAGATTGTACCCCAAAGCAAAATCAGCCCAGTGCTCTAAAAACCCAAAGCCCTCCTTCTTACACCAAGACTTCAGCCATGCATTGAGCTCCCTAATCTCCCACTGTCTCTCTGGCGTAGCGCATGGCACAGGTAGTATCTCTGAGAATACTACCTTGGAGGTCCAGTTCCTAATCTTACTCCCTAAATCCCTAAAATTACCTTTTAGGACTCTCCACCTTCCTCTAACTTTGTCATTGGTACCAATATGCACCAAGACAGCTGGATCCTCTCCAGCCCCTCCCAATAATCTGTCCACCCTGTCTGCAACATGCCGAACCCGAGCACCCGGGAGACAGCAAACCATTTGGTTGCCGCGATCAGAGCCACAGATTACCCTATCTGTTCTCCTAATAAAGGAGTCCCCTACCACCACAACCTGCCTAGGCTTCACTTTCCTCTGGATCCCCTCTGTGCTAGAGGAGCTGTTCTCCCGGCTGTTAGGGAGAACAGTCTTCTCCAGCAATTCCACTTCTGGGTTTGCCTCCCCAACATCTTCACTTAAATGAGCAAATTTGTTTGGATGGAAAAACTCAGGACTGGCTGCCCTCTTCCCTCCCCCACTGCAACCACTTCTAACTGTCACCCAGCTATGTGCCTAGTTCTCTTCTAGCTGATCTCCTCCCTCTTTGCTAGGTGACCCAGCTAGACTCTGCTCCGTTAGCAAGAGACTCCTCTCAAGGTTGTCAATGTCTCTCAATGTTGCAGTATGACTCTCTAGAGCTCCAATCTGAGCTTCTAGAAGGGCCACTTGCTCACATTTGCCACAGCAGTATGGACCCTGGAACTGCTGTTCCAAGCATGCATACATATGGCAAGATGTGCACTGAGTGAGATCTCCAAACTTGCTCATCATGTATGGTGCAAATGTGAGTTCCTAAAATGTAAGCAATTAATTTACCTGTGTTGCACTACCTCCTGTGTTGCCCTAACTGCTGTGTTTCACAAACTGTACACTTATTACAGAGCACTTAGCAAAGAGCACGCTCTATTTGTGAGCAAGCTCTGTGAGTCCTGTACCTAGATTTATACAGGCCTACACAGGGGATTGATCACAAACCCCTCCCTTAATTAATTACACACACTCCCAGAGAAATACAACCTTTTAAACTTTAACCCTTTAACCTTCTTACTGCAGGTTAGGATGTAAACACAAGGACACTTTTTCCAATGCTGGGATGTCCAACTGTTCACTTAATCCATAGCACACTTCAGTTTGTGATGTGTAATGTATGTGTAATGTATGAGCTTATATCGTACATGAAACAACTAAGCTGAGGGGTTTGCTTTTAATCTTCTCTAGAAACTGAGGTTGATAGATTCCGCTGTAATTTCAGGAAAGTGCCCTGTCCATCTCTGTATCCCTGTTGGAAACATTTGGGTACGCCCATGGACCGTGATGTTAATTAGATGGTGTTTGTATTGGGTAGTGAAATTAACATATTTAATGAGAGCATCTCTTTGATCCTTGAGACTTCTCCTGAGGGTGTTGTCTACATAACATCTAGCTTACAAATAGAAAAAGAATGGTCTGTGCGGAAGATTGTTTGGATTTTAGTGTCTGGACGTCTGTTTTGGTTACAGGGTCAGCTATCATCTCCAAACCTTTGTTTCCCACTATCTGAATTGAGCCTCTGCCTAAAGTCTACAGTGCATGAGAATGGTAAAGAAACAGATGTGTATCTACACCTGTATAGTACATGGTAGATGTATGAATAAACATATTACACATGATTGATGGGCATGTAAAATGGTAAAATAAGCACAGAGCCTACTTACACCTAAATAAAGACTTGTACCTACCAAAATATTAATCCGTTTTCCTAGGTTTCCTAAAGCCCGATCTAAGGGTCTGAGATCCAGTCATCATCATTGTCAGTGAGATGACATATACTGAGTATCAGAGATTTGTTCTTTTATTCCCTGTAGACAAATGGAATAGATTGGGGGATTAACACTGAATTTACCCTGGTCCCTTCTGCCAGTAAGTTAAACATGGTATTTTGGGAAAAAACTCAAACTTTGTTAGTCCATATTCACTGAAAATAAGAGATACACACTGATGTTTTTAACAATTTTTATTTCATTTACAATTTACATTAAGTTTAGTGTACAACATTGTAGCTTTCCACATTAATAGTATAAGACGAGCTCCTCCGACCAGAATGTCCTGTCTACCCGGTTTCACTTCTCTTGTTGTACAGTCACGTTCCTGAGAGAGCAGTGACTCAGACGTGAGTTCCTATTTATACCATCACTAATGGGAGTGCACATTGTACTCCTTCTTCTTTTCTTATGGTGAAGAGATTTTCATACAGAATCAGATTTTCATTAATATGAAGTGGAATTTTTGAAGGTGAAACATGTGACAAGTATCTCAAATTGAGTGGCTTAGATAATCCTTGGTGCCTAGCAGTATTTGTAAAGATATCAGTGTCCTGCTCCCTCTCTATTGATTTCCTAAGTAGGCCTGCAATATTGTATAACTGTTACTTTACAACATTTATGCCAACTTTTTGTTTGTCCAAATGAATGTATGAAATATATCAAATGCCTTTGCAAAGTCTAGATATACTACATCTACTGCCTTGCCATTATCTAGGTTGCTGCTTACCTCCTCATAGAAGCCAAAAAGATTAGTTTGGCATGATCTGTTCTTCATAAAACCATGTTGATTTGTGCTAATGATTTTATTTTTTGTGTTGTAATCCTGAATATAGTCCATTATTATCCCTTCTAGCAGTTTTCCCACTACAGAGGTCAAACGCACTGGTCTATAATTCCCAGGTTCTGTTTTAGTTCCCTTATTAAATAGAGGCACTGTGTTAGCTCTTCACCAATCCTGTGGCACTGAGCCTGTGGTGAGAGAGTCTTTAAAGAGTAAATATAGGGGTTTTGCTAACACTGCACTAAGTTCCTGAAGAACCCTTGGATGTATACCATCAGGACCCGGTGCTTTGTCGGTCTTAATTTTGTTCAGTCTTCCCATGACATCTTCTTGAGTTAACCCAATATCTGATAACTGTATTGTTTTATTTGTTACTTGTTGAGGCTCTTCTACTATTCCTTGCTCCCTTGTATATACTGATGCAAAGAAAGTGTTTAAAACATCATCCTTTTCCTTATCCTCACTAACCAACTCACCCATCTCGTTTTTGAATGGTCCAATGCACTCCCTCTTAAATTTTTTGCTATTTATTTATTTGAAAAACTTTTTTGGATTAGTCTTGCTTATTGTAACATTGTGTGTTCTGTGTGACCTTACAGTAATAGTGTGTGTTCTGTGTGACCTTACAGTAACATTCTGTATTCTGTGTTACCTTACAGTAATAGTGTGTGTTCTGTGTGACCTTACAATAACATTATGTGTTCTGTGTGACCTTACAGTAACATTATGTGTTCTGTGTGACCTTACAGTAACATTGCGTGTTATGTGTGACCTTACAGTAACATTATGTGTTCTGTGTGACATCCCCAGTAAGTCTGTGTGTTCTGTGTGACTTCATCCATGACCTTGTGTGTTCTGTGTGACCTCATCCATAAACTTGTGTGTTCTGTGTGACCTCATTCATGACCTTGTGTGAGCTTCAACCAGATCCATGACTTTGTGTGAGCTGCCAGACCAAAACCATGACCTCATGTGACTTGCCAGACTGCATCCATGACCTTGTGTGTTCTGCCAGACCTCACCCATAACCTTGTGTGTATTGTGATACCTCATCCATAACCTTGTGTGTTCAGTCAGACCTCACTCATGACCTTGTGTGTTTAGTCAGACCTCACACATGACCTTGTGTGTTCAGTCAGACCTCACCTTTAGCCTTGTGTGTTCTGCCAGACCTCACACATGACCTTGTGTGTTCAGTCAGATCTCACCCATGACCTTGTGTGTTCTGCCAGACCTCACCCATGACCTTGTGTGTTCTGCCAGACTTCATTCATGACCTTGTGTATTCAGTCAGACCTCACCCATGACCTTGTGTGTTCTGCCAGAACTCATCCATAACCTTGTGTGTTCTGCCAGACCTCACCACGACCTTGTCTGTTCAGTCACACCTCACCCATAACCTTGTGTGTACTGTGACACCTCATCCATAACCTTGTGTGTTTAGTCAGACCTCACACATGACCTTGTGTGTTCTGCCAGACCTCACACATGACCTTGTGTGTTCAGTCAGACCTCACCCATAACCTTGTGTGTTCTGCCAGACTTCATCCATGACCTTGTGTGTTCTGCCAGACCTAACCACGACCTTGTGTGAGCTGCCAGACCTCACCCATAACCTTGTGTGTACTGTGACACCTCATCCATAACCTTGTGTGTTCATTCATACCTCATCCATAACTTTGTGTGTACTGTGACACCTCATCCATAACCTTGTGTGTTCAGTCAGACCTCAACCATGACCTTGTGTGTTCATTTAGACCTCACCCATGACCTTGTGTCTTCAGCCAGACCTCACCCATGACCTTGTGTATTCAGTCACTCAGACCTCACCTATGACCTTGTGTGTTCTGTGATACCTCACCCATGACCTTGTGTGTTCAGTCAGAACTCATCTATAACTTTGTGTGTACTGTGATACCTCACCCATAACCTTGTGTGTTCTGTGAGACCTCACCCATGACCTTGTGTGTTCAGTCAGAAATTATCCATAACCTTGTGTGTACTGTGACACCTCATCCATAACCTTGTGTATTCCGTCAGACCTCACCTATGACTTTGTGTGTTCAACCAGACCTCATTCATAACATTGTGTGTTCAGCAAGACCTCACTCATGACCTTGTGTGTTCAGTCAGACCCCACCATAACCTTGTGTGTTCAGTCAGACCTCACCCATAGTCTTGTGTGTTCTGCCAGACCTCACACATGACCTTGTGTGTTCAGTCAGACCTCATCCATAACCTTGTGTGTTCTGCCAG
>CM074724.1:2076783-2201783 GCA_037306005.1 Rhinophrynus dorsalis | reverse complement strand
TGTCTGGATCATTGCTGTCTCTCTGACTGTCTCTCTCTCTCTAGGACTGTCTGTCTGGATCATTACTGTCTATCTGACTGTCTCTCTCTATAGGAATGTCTGTCTGGATCATTGCTGTCTCTCTGACTGTCTCTCTCTATAGGACTGTCTGTCTGGATCATTGCTGTCTCTCTGACTGTCTCTTTCTCTCTATAGGAATGTCTGTCTGGATCATTGCTGTCTCTCTGACTGTCTCTCTCTCTATAGGAATGTCTGTCTGGATCATTACTGTCTCTCTGACTGTCTCTCTCTATAGGACTGTCTGTCTGGATCATTGCTGTCTCTCTGACTGTCTCTCTCTATAGGACTGTCTGTCTGGATCATTGCTGTCTCTCTGACTGTCTCTCTCTCTATAGGACTGTCTGTCTGGATCATTACTGTCTCTCTGACTGTCTCTCTCTATAGGACTGTCTGTCTGGATCATTGCTGTCTCTCTGACTGTCTCTCTCTATAGGACTGTCTGTCTGGATCATTGCTGTCTATCTGACTGTCTCTCTCTATAGGAATGTCTGTCTGGATCATTGCTGTCTCTCTGACTGTCTCTCTCTATAGGAATGTCTGTCTGGATCATTGCTGTCTATCTGACTGTCTCTCTCTATAGGACTGTCTGTCTGGATCATTACTGTCTCTCTGACTGTCTCTCTCTCTCTAGGACTGTCTGTCTGGATCATTACTGTCTATCTGACTGTCTCTCTCTATAGGAATGTCTGTCTGGATCATTGCTGTCTATCTGACTGTCTCTCTCTCTATAGGACTGTCTGTCTGGATCATTGCTGTCTCTCTGACTGTCTCTCTCTCTATAGGAATGTCTGTCTGGATCATTGCTGTCTCTCTGACTGTCTCTCTCTCTATAGGACTGTCTGTCTGTATCATTGCTGTCTATCTGACTGTCTCTCTCTATAGGAATGTCTGTCTGGATCATTGCTGTCTATCTGACTGTCTCTCTCTCTATAGGAATGTCTGTCTGGATCATTGCTGTCTCTCTGACTGTCTCTCTCTCTATAGGACTGTCTGTCTGGATCATTGCTGTCTCTCTGACTGTCTCTCTCTATAGGACTGTCTGTCTGGATCATTGCTGTCTCTCTGACTGTCTCTCTCTATAGGACTGTCTGTCTGGATCATTGCTGTCTATCTGACTGTCTCTCTCTATAGGAATGTCTGTCTGGATCATTGCTGTCTATCTGACTGTCTCTCTCTATAGGAATGTCTGTCTGGATCATTGCTGTCTATCTGACTGTCTCTCTCTCTATAGGACTGTCTGGATCATTACTGTCTCTCTGACTGTCTCTCTCTCTATAGGACTGTCTGTCTGGATCATTACTGTCTCTCTGACTGTCTCTCTCTCTATAGGACTGTCTGTCTGGATCATTACTGTCTCTCTGACTGTCTCTCTCTCTATAGGAATGTCTGTCTGGATCATTGCTGTCTCTCTGACTGTCTCTCTCTATAGGACTGTCTGTCTGGATCATTGCTGTCTCTCTGACTGTCTCTCTCTCTATAGGACTGTCTGTCTGGATCATTGCTGTCTCTCTGACTGTCTCTCTCTATAGGAATGTCTGTCTGGATCATTACTGTCTATCTGACTGTCTCTCTCTATAGGACTGTCTGTCTGGATCATTACTGTCTCTCTGACTGTCTCTCTCTCTATATAGGAATGTCTGTCTGGATCATTGCTGTCTCTCTGACTGTCTCTCTCTCTATAGGAATGTCTGTCTGGATCATTGCTGTCTCTCTGACTGTCTCTCTCTCTATAGGACTGTCTGTCTGGATCATTGCTGTCTCTCTGACTGTCTCTCTCTCTATAGGACTGTCTGTCTGGATCATTGCTGTCTATCTGACTGTCTTTCTCTCTATAGGACTGTCTGTCTGGATCATTGCTGTCTCTCTGACTGTCTCTCTCTCTCTATAGGACTGTCTGTCTGGATCATTGCTGTCTCTCTGACTGTCTCTCTCTATAGGAATGTCTGTCTGGATCATTGCTGTCTCTCTGACTGTCTCTCTCTCTATAGGACTGTCTGTCTGGATCATTACTGTCTATCTGACTGTCTCTCTCTATAGGACTGTCTGTCTGGATCATTACTGTCTCTCTGACTGTCTCTCTCTCTATATAGGAATGTCTGTCTGGATCATTGCTGTCTCTCTGACTGTCTCTCTCTCTATAGGAATGTCTGTCTGGATCATTGCTGTCTCTCTGACTGTCTCTCTCTCTATAGGACTGTCTGTCTGGATCATTGCTGTCTCTCTGACTGTCTCTCTCTCTATAGGACTGTCTGTCTGGATCATTGCTGTCTATCTGACTGTCTTTCTCTCTATAGGACTGTCTGTCTGGATCATTGCTGTCTCTCTGACTGTCTCTCTCTCTCTATAGGACTGTCTGTCTGGATCATTGCTGTCTCTCTGACTGTCTCTCTATATAGGACTGTCTGTCTGGATCATTACTGTCTCTCTGACTGTCTCTCTCTATAGGACTGTCTGTCTGGATCATTGCTGTCTCTCTGACTGTCTCTCTCTATAGGACTGTCTGTCTGGATCATTACTGTCTCTCTGACTGTCTCTCTCTATAGGAATGTCTGTCTGGATCATTACTGTCTATCTGACTGTCTCTCTCTCTATAGGACTGTCTGTCTGGATCATTGCTGTCTCTCTGACTGTCTCTCTCTATAGGACTGTCTGTCTGGATCATTGCTGTCTCTCTGACTGTCTCTCTCTCTCTATAGGACTGTCTGTCTGGATCATTACTGTCTCTCTGACTGTCTCTCTCTATAGGACTGTCTGTCTGGATCATTGCTGTCTCTCTGACTGTCTCTCTCTATAGGAATGTCTGTCTGGATCATTGCTGTCTCTCTGACTGTCTCTCTCTCTATAGGACTGTCTGTCTGGATCATTACTGTCTATCTGACTGTCTCTCTCTATAGGACTGTCTGTCTGGATCATTGCTGTCTCTCTGACTGTCTCTCTCTATAGGACTGTCTGTCTGGATCATTGCTGTCTCTCTGACTGTCTCTCTCTATAGGACTGTCTGTCTGGATCATTGCTGTCTATCTGACTGTCTCTCTCTATAGGAATGTCTGTCTGGATCATTACTGTCTCTCTGACTGTCTCTCTCTCTATAGGACTGTCTGTCTGGATCATTACTGTCTATCTGACTGTCTCTCTCTCTCTATAGGACTGTCTGTCTGGATCATTACTGTCTATCTGACTGTCTCTCTCTATAGGACTGTCTGTCTGGATCATTACTGTCTCTCTGACTGTCTCTCTCTCTCTATAGGACTGTCTGTCTGGATCATTACTGTCTATCTGACTGTCTCTCTCTATAGGACTGTCTGTCTGGATCATTGCTGTCTCTCTGACTGTCTCTCTCTATAGGACTGTCTGTCTGGATCATTGCTGTCTCTCTGACTGTATCTCTCTATAGGAATGTCTGTCTGGATCATTACTGTCTCTCTGACTGTCTCTCTCTCTATAGGACTGTCTGTCTGGATCATTGCTGTCTATCTGACTGTCTCTCTCTATAGGACTGTCTGTCTGGATCATTGCTGTCTATCTGACTGTCTCTCTCTATAGGACTGTCTGTCTGGATCATTACTGTCTCTCTGACTGTCTCTCTCTATAGGACTGTCTGTCTGGATCATTACTGTCTCTCTGACTGTCTCTCTCTATAGGAATGTCTGTCTGGATCATTACTGTCTCTCTGACTGTCTCTCTCTCTATAGGACTGTCTGTCTGGATCATTACTGTCTCTCTGACTGTCTCTCTCTCTATAGGACTGTCTGTCTGGATCATTACTGTCTATCTGACTGTCTCTCTCTCTATAGGACTGTCTGTCTGGATCATTACTGTCTCTCTGACTGTCTCTCTCTCTCTATAGGACTGTCTGTCTGGATCATTGCTGTCTCTCTGACTGTCTCTCTCTATAGGAATGTCTGTCTGGATCATTGCTGTCTCTCTGACTGTCTCTCTCTATAGGACTGTCTGTCTGGATCATTGCTGTCTCTCTGACTGTCTCTCTCTCTCTATAGGACTGTCTGTCTGGATCATTACTGTCTATCTGACTGTCTCTCTCTCTATAGGACTGTCTGTCTGGATCATTACTGTCTATCTGACTGTCTCTCTCTATAGGAATGTCTGTCTGAATCATTGCTGTCTATCTGACTGTCTCTCTCTATATAGGACTGTCTGTCTGGATCATTACTGTCTCTCTGACTGTATCTCTCTATAGGACTGTCTGTCTGGATCATTGCTGTCTCTCTGACTGTCTCTCTATATAGGACTGTCTGTCTGGACCATTACTGTCTCTCTGACTGTCTCTCTCTCTATAGGAATGTCTGTCTGGATCATTACTGTCTCTCTGACTGTCTCTCTCTCTCTATAGGACTGTCTGTCTGGATCATTGCTGTCTCTCTGACTGTCTCTCTCTCTCTATAGGACTGTCTGTCTGGATCATTACTGTCTATCTGACTGTCTCTCTCTATAGGACTGTCTGTCTGGATCATTGCTGTCTCTCTGACTGTCTCTCTCTCTATAGGACTGTCTGTCTGGGTCATTACTGTCTATCTGACTGTCTCTCTCTATAGGACTGTCTGTCTGGATCATTACTGTCTCTCTGACTGTCTCTCTCTCTCTATAGGACTGTCTGTCTGGATCATTACTGTCTATCTGACTGTCTCTCTCTATAGGACTGTCTGTCTGGATCATTACTGTCTATCTGACTGTCTCTCTCTATAGGACTGTCTGTCTGGATCATTGCTGTCTCTCTGACTGTCTTTCTCTATAGGACTGTCTGTCTGGATCATTACTGTCTCTCTGACTGTCTCTCTCTCTCTATAGGAATGTCTGTCTGGATCACTGCTGTCTATCTGACTGTCTCTCTCTATAGGACTGTCTGTCTGGATCACTGCTGTCTATCTGACTGTCTCTCTCTCTCTATAGGACTGTCTGTCTGGATCATTACTGTCTATCTGACTGTCTCTCTCTCTATAGGACTGTCTGTCTGGATCATTGCTGTCTATCTGACTGTCTCTCTCTATAGGACTGTCTGTCTGGATCATTACTGTCTATCTGACTGTCTCTCTCTCTATAGGACTGTCTGTCTGGATCATTGCTGTCTATCTGACTGTCTCTCTCTATAGGACTGTCTGTCTGGATTATTACTGTCTCTCTGACTGTCTCTCTCTCTATAGGACTGTCTGTCTGGATCATTGCTGTCTCTCTGACTGTCTCTCTCTCTATAGGACTGTCTGTCTGGATCATTACTGTCTATCTGACTGTCTCTCTCTATAGGAATGTCTGTCTGGATCATTACTGTCTATCTGACTGTCTCTCTCTCTATAGGACTGTCTGTCTGGATCATTACTGTCTATCTGACTGTCTCTCTCTATAGGACTGTCTGTCTGGATCATTACTGTCTCTCTGACTGTCTCTCTCTCTATAGGAATGTCTGTCTGGATCATTGCTGTCTATCTGACTGTCTCTCTCTCTATAGGACTGTCTGTCTGGATCATTGCTGTCTCTCTGACTGTCTCTCTCTCTATAGGACTGTCTGTCTGGATCATTACTGTCTCTCTGACTGTATCTCTCTATAGGACTGTCTGTCTGGATCATTGCTGTCTATCTGACTGTCTCTCTCTCTATAGGACTGTCTGTCTGGATCATTGCTGTCTCTCTGACTGTCTCTCTCTCTCTATAGGACTGTCTGTCTGGATCATTGCTGTCTCTCTGACTGTCTCTCTCTCTATAGGACTGTCTGTCTGGATCATTGCTGTCTATCTGACTGTCTCTCTCTATAGGACTGTCTGTCTGGATCATTGCTGTCTATCTGACTGTCTCTCTCTATAGGAATGTCTGTCTGGATCATTGCTGTCTCTCTGACTGTCTCTCTCTCTATAGGACTGTCTGTCTGGATCATTACTGTCTCTCTGACTGTCTCTCTATAGGACTGTCTGTCTGGATCATTGCTGTCTCTCTGACTGTCTCTCTCTATAGGACTGTCTGTCTGGATCATTGCTGTCTCTCTGACTGTCTCTCTCTCTATAGGACTGTCTGTCTGGATCATTGCTGTCTATCTGACTGTCTCTCTCTATAGGAATGTCTGTCTGGATCATTACTGTCTCTCTGACTGTCTCTCTCTCTCTATAGGAATGTCTGTCTGGATCATTACTGTCTATCTGACTGTCTCTCTCTCTCTAGGACTGTCTGTCTGGATCATTACTGTCTATCTGACTGTCTCTCTCTCTCTAGGACTGTCTGTCTGGATCATTACTGTCTCTCTGACTGTCTCTCTATAGGACTGTCTGTCTGGGTCATTGCTGTCTCTCTGACTGTCTCTCTCTATAGGACTGTCTGTCTGGATCATTACTGTCTCTCTGACTGTCTCTCTCTCTCTATAGGACTGTCTGTCTGGATCATTGCTGTCTCTCTGACTGTCTCTCTCTCTATATAGGACTGTCTGTCTGGATCATTACTGTCTCTCTGACTGTCTCTCTCTATAGGACTGTCTGTCTGGATCATTGCTGTCTCTCTGACTGTCTCTCTCTATAGGACTGTCTGTCTGGATCATTACTGTCTATCTGACTGTCTCTCTCTATAGGACTGTCTGTCTGGATCATTGCTGTCTCTCTGACTGTCTCTCTCTCTATAGGACTGTCTGTCTGGATCATTGCTGTCTATCTGACTGTCTCTCTCTATAGGACTGTCTGTCTGGATCATTGCTGTCTCTCTGACTGTCTCTCTCTCTATAGGACTGTCTGTCTGGATCATTGCTGTCTCTCTGACTGTCTCTATAGGACTGTCTGTCTGGATCATTGCTGTCTCTCTGACTGTCTCTCTCTCTATAGGACTGTCTGTCTGGATCATTACTGTCTATCTGACTGTCTCTCTCTCTATAGGACTGTCTGTCTGGATCATTAATGTCTATCTGACTGTCTCTCTCTATAGGACTGTCTGTCTGGATCATTGCTGTCTATCTGACTGTCTCTCTCTATAGGAATGTCTGTCTGGATCATTACTGTCTCTCTGACTGTCTCTCTCTCTATAGGACTGTCTGTCTGATCATTGCTGTCTATCTGACTGTCTCTCTCTATAGGACTGTCTGTCTGCATCATTACTGTCTATCTGACTGTCTCTCTCTCTATAGGACTGTCTGTCTGGATCATTGCTGTCTATCTGACTGTCTCTCTCTCTATAGGAATGTCTGTCTGGATCATTGCTGTCTCTCTGACTGTCTCTCTCTATAGGACTGTCTGTCTGCATCATTACTGTCTCTCTGACTGTCTCTCTCTATAGGACTGTCTGTCTGGATCATTACTGTCTATCTGACTGTCTCTCTCTCTATAGGACTGTCTGTCTGGATCATTACTGTCTCTCTGACTGTCTCTCTCTATAGGAATGTCTGTCTGGATCATTACTGTCTATCTGACTGTCTCTCTGTCTATAGGACTGTCTGTCTGGATCATTGCTGTCTCTCTGACTGTCTCTCTCTCTCTATAGGACTGTCTGTCTGGATCATTGCTGTCTCTCTGACTGTCTCTCTCTATAGGACTGTCTGTCTGGATCATTGCTGTCTATCTGACTGTCTCTCTCTCTCTATAGGACTGTCTGTCTGGATCATTACTGTCTATCGGACTGTCTCTCTCTCTATAGGACTGTCTGTCTGGATCATTACTGTCTCTCTGACTGTCTCTCTCTATAGGACTGTCTGTCTGGATCATTACTGTCTATCTGACTGTCTCTCTCTCTATAGGAATGTCTGTCTGGATCATTACTGTCTATCTGACTGTCTCTCTCTCTATAGGACTGTCTGTCTGGATCATTACTGTCTCTCTGACTGTCTCTCTCTATAGGACTGTCTGTCTGGATCATTGCTGTCTCTCTGACTGTCTCCCTCTATAGGACTGTCTGTCTGGATCATTGCTGTCTCTCTGACTGTCTCTCTCTATAGGACTGTCTGTCTGGATCATTGCTGTCTCTCTGACTGTCTCTCTCTATAGGAATGTCTGTCTGGATCATTACTGTCTCTCTGACTGTCTCTCTCTCTCTATAGGACTGTCTGTCTGGATCATTGCTGTCTCTCTGACTGTCTCTCTCTCTATAGGAATGTCTGTCTGGATCATTGCTGTCTCTCTGACTGTCTCTCTCTCTATAGGAATGTCTGTCTGGATCATTACTGTCTATCTGACTGTCTCTCTCTATAGGAATGTCTGTCTGGATCATTGCTGTCTATCTGACTGTCTCTCTCTATAGGACTGTCTGTCTGGATCATTGCTGTCTCTCTGACTGTCTCTCTCTCTCTATAGGACTGTCTGTCTGGATCATTACTGTCTATCTGACTGTCTCTCTCTCTATAGGACTGTCTGTCTGGATCATTACTGTCTCTCTGACTGTCTCTCTCTATAGGACTGTCTGTCTGGATCATTACTGTCTATCTGACTGTCTCTCTCTCTATAGGAATGTCTGTCTGGATCATTACTGTCTATCTGACTGTCTCTCTCTCTATAGGACTGTCTGTCTGGATCATTACTGTCTCTCTGACTGTCTCTCTCTATAGGACTGTCTGTCTGGATCATTGCTGTCTCTCTGACTGTCTCTCTCTATAGGACTGTCTGTCTGGATCATTGCTGTCTCTCTGACTGTCTCTCTCTATAGGACTGTCTGTCTGGATCATTACTGTCTGTCTGACTGTCTCTCTGTCTATAGGACTGTCTGTCTGGATCATTACTGTCTATCTGACTGTCTCTCTCTCTATAGGACTGTCTGTCTGGATCATTACTGTCTCTCTGACTGTCTCTCTCTCTATAGGACTGTCTGTCTGGATCATTACTGTCTATTTCACTGTCTCTCTCTCTATAGGAATGTCTGTCTGGATTATTACTGTCTATCTGACTGTCTCTCTCTCTATAGGACTGTCTGTCTGGATCATTGCTGTCTCTCTGACTGTCTCTCTCTATAGGACTGTCTGTCTGGATCATTGCTGTCTATCTGACTGTCTCTCTCTCTATAGGAATGTCTGTCTGGATCATTACTGTCTATCTGACTGTCTCTCTCTATAGGAATGTCTGTCTGGATCATTACTGTCTCTCTGACTGTCTCTCTCTCTCTATAGGACTGTCTGTCTGGATCATTGCTGTCTATCTGACTGTCTCTCTCTCTATAGGACTGTCTGTCTGGATCATTGCTGTCTCTCTGACTGTCTCTCTCTCTAGGACTGTCTGTCTGGATCATTACTGTCTATCTGACTGTCTCTCTCTCTATAGGACTGTCTGTCTGGATCATTGCTGTCTCTCTGACTGTCTCTCTCTATAGGACTGTCTGTCTGGACCATTACTGTCTATCTGACTGTCTCTCTCTATAGGACTGTCTGTCTGGATCATTGCTGTCTCTCTGACTGTCTCTCTCTATAGGACTGTCTGTCTGGATCATTGCTGTCTATCTGACTGTCTCTCTCTCTATAGGACTGTCTGTCTGGATCATTACTGTCTCTCTGACTGTCTCTCTCTATAGGACTGTCTGTCTGGATCATTGCTGTCTATCTGACTGTCTCTCTCTATAGGACTGTCTGTCTGGATCATTACTGTCTCTCTGACTGTCTCTCTCTCTATAGGAATGTCTGTCTGGATCATTGCTGTCTCTCTGACTGTCTCTCTCTATAGGACTGTCTGTCTGGATCATTGCTGTCTCTCTGACTGTCTCTCTCTCTCTATAGGACTGTCTGTCTGGATCATTACTGTCTATCTGACTGTCTCTCTCTCTATAGGACTGTCTGTCTGGATCATTACTGTCTATCTGACTGTCTCTCTCTATAGGAATGTCTGTCTGGATCATTACTGTCTCTCTGACTGTCTCTCTCTATAGGACTGTCTGTCTGGATCATTGCTGTCTATCTGACTGTCTCTCTCTCTCTATAGGACTGTCTGTCTGGATCATTGCTGTCTATCTGACTGTCTCTCTCTATAGGACTGTCTGTCTGGATCATTGCTGTCTATCTGACTGTCTCTCTCTCTATGGGACTGTCTGTCTGGATCATTACTGTCTCTCTGACTGTCTCTCTCTATAGGACTGTCTGTCTGGATCATTGCTGTCTCTCTGACTGTCTCTCTCTATAGGACTGTCTGTCTGGATCATTGCTGTCTCTCTGACTGTCTCTCTCTATAGGACTGTCTGTCTGGATCATTGCTGTCTCTATGACTGTCTCTCTCTATAGGACTGTCTGTCTGGATCATTGCTGTCTCTCTGACTGTCTCTCTCTATAGGACTGTCTGTCTGGATCATTGCTGTCTCTCTGACTGTCTCTCTCTATAGGAATGTCTGTCTGGATCATTACTGTCTCTCTGACTGTCTCTCTCTCTCTATAGGACTGTCTGTCTGGATCATTGCTGTCTCTCTGACTGTCTCTCTCTCTATAGGAATGTCTGTCTGGATCATTGCTGTCTCTCTGACTGTCTCTCTCTCTCTCTATAGGACTGTCTGTCTGGATCATTACTGTCTATCTGACTGTCTCTCTCTATAGGAATGTCTGTCTGGATCATTGCTGTCTATCTGACTGTCTCTCTCTATAGGAATGTCTGTCTGGATCATTGCTGTCTCTCTGACTGTCTCTCTCTCTCTATAGGACTGTCTGTCTGGATCATTACTGTCTATCTGACTGTCTCTCTCTCTATAGGACTGTCTGTCTGGATCATTACTGTCTCTCTGACTGTCTCTCTCTATAGGACTGTCTGTCTGGATCATTACTGTCTATCTGACTGTCTCTCTCTCTATAGGAATGTCTGTCTGGATCATTACTGTCTATCTGACTGTCTTTCTCTCTATAGGACTGTCTGTCTGGATCATTACTGTCTCTCTGACTGTCTCTCTCTATAGGACTGTCTGTCTGGATCATTGCTGTCTCTCTGACTGTCTCTCTCTATAGGACTGTCTGTCTGGATCATTGCTGTCTCTCTGACTGTCTCTCTCTATAGGACTGTCTGTCTGGATCATTACTGTCTGTCTGACTGTCTCTCTGTCTATAGGACTGTCTGTCTGGATCATTACTGTCTATCTGACTGTCTCTCTCTCTATAGGACTGTCTGTCTGGATCATTACTGTCTCTCTGACTGTCTCTCTCTCTATAGGACTGTCTGTCTGGATCATTACTGTCTATTTCACTGTCTCTCTCTCTATAGGAATGTCTGTCTGGATTATTACTGTCTATCTGACTGTCTCTCTCTCTATAGGACTTTCTGTCTGGATCATTGCTGTCTCTCTGACTGTCTCTCTCTATAGGACTGTCTGTCTGGATCATTGCTGTCTATCTGACTGTCTCTCTCTCTATAGGAATGTCTGTCTGGATCATTACTGTCTATCTGACTGTCTCTCTCTATAGGAATGTCTGTCTGGATCATTACTGTCTCTCTGACTGTCTCTCTCTCTCTATAGGACTGTCTGTCTGGATCATTGCTGTCTATCTGACTGTCTCTCTCTCTATAGGACTGTCTGTCTGGATCATTGCTGTCTCTCTGACTGTCTCTCTCTCTAGGACTGTCTGTCTGGATCATTACTGTCTATCTGACTGTCTCTCTCTCTATAGGACTGTCTGTCTGGATCATTGCTGTCTCTCTGACTGTCTCTCTCTATAGGACTGTCTGTCTGGACCATTACTGTCTATCTGACTGTCTCTCTCTATAGGACTGTCTGTCTGGATCATTGCTGTCTCTCTGACTGTCTCTCTCTATAGGACTGTCTGTCTGGATCATTACTGTCTCTCTGACTGTCTCTCTCTATAGGAATGTCTGTCTGGATCATTACTGTCTCTCTGACTGTCTCTCTCTATAGGAATGTCTGTCTGGATCATTACTGTCTCTCTGACTGTCTCTCTCTATAGGACTGTCTGTCTGGATCATTGCTGTCTCTCTGACTGTCTCTCTCTCTATAGGACTGTCTGTCTGGATCATTACTGTCTATCTGACTGTCTCTCTCTATAGGACTGTCTGTCTGGATCATTGCTGTCTATCTGACTGTCTCTCTCTCTATAGGACTGTCTGTCTGGATCATTACTGTCTCTCTGACTGTCTCTCTCTATAGGACTGTCTGTCTGGATCATTGCTGTCTCTCTGACTGTCTCTCTCTCTCTATAGGACTGTCTGTCTGGATCATTACTGTCTATCTGACTGTCTCTCTCTCTATAGGACTGTCTGTCTGGATCATTACTGTCTATCTGACTGTCTCTCTCTATAGGACTGTCTGTCTGGATCATTGCTGTCTATCTGACTGTCTCTCTCTCTATAGGAATGTCTGTCTGGATCATTACTGTCTCTCTGACTGTCTCTCTCTATAGGACTGTCTGTCTGGATCATTACTGTCTCTCTGACTGTCTCTCTCTATAGGAATGTCTGTCTGAATCATTGCTGTCTCTCTGACTGTCTCTCTCTCTATAGGAATGTCTGTCTGGATCATTACTGTCTCTCTGACTGTCTCTCTCTCTTTATAGGACTGTCTGTCTGGATCATTACTGTCTCTCTGACTGTCTCTCTCTCTCTATAGGACTGTCTGTCTGGATCATTACTGTCTCTCTGACTGTCTCTCTCTCTATAGGAATGTCTGTCTGGATCATTACTGTCTATCTGACTGTCTCTCTCTCTATAGGACTGTCTGTCTGGATCATTACTGTCTCTCTGACTGTCTCTCTCTATAGGAATGTCTGTCTGGATCATTGCTGTCTCTCTGACTGTCTCTCTCTATAGGACTGTCTGTCTGGATCATTGCTGTCTCTCTGACTGTCTCTCTCTATAGGACTGTCTGTCTGGATCATTACTGTCTCTCTGACTGTCTCTCTCTCTATAGGACTGTCTGTCTGGATCATTGCTGTCTCTCTGACTGTCTCTCTCTCTCTATAGGACTGTCTGTCTGGATCATTGCTGTCTCTCTGACTGTCTCTCTCTCTCTCTATAGGACTGTCTGTCTGGATCATTACTGTCTCTCTGACTGTCTCTCTCTCTCTATAGGACTGTCTGTCTGGATCATTACTGTCTCTCTGACTGTCTCTCTCTCTATAGGAATGTCTGTCTGGATCATTACTGTCTCTCTGACTGTCTCTCTCTATAGGACTGTCTGTCTGGATCATTACTGTCTCTCTGACTGTCTCTCTCTCTATAGGAATGTCTGTCTGGATCATTGCTGTCTATCTGACTGTCTCTCTCTATAGCACTCTCTGTCTGGATCATTGCTGTCTCTTTGACTGTCTCTCTCTATAGGACTGTCTGTCTGGATCATTACTGTCTCTCTGACTGTCTCTCTCTCTATAGGACTGTCTGTCTGGATCATTGCTGTCTCTCTGACTGTCTCTCTCTCTCTATAGGACTGTCTGTCTGGATCATTGCTGTCTCTCTGACTGTCTCTCTCTCTCTATAGGACTGTCTGTCTGGATCATTACTTTCTCTCTGACTGTCTCTCTCTATAGGAATGTCTGTCTGGATCATTGCTGTCTCTCTGACTGTCTCTCTCTATAGGAATGTCTGTCTGGATCATTACTGTCTATCTGACTGTCTCTCTCTCTATAGGAATGTCTGTCTGGATCATTGCTGTCTCTCTGACTGTCTCTCTCTATAGGAATGTCTGTCTGGATCATTACTGTCTCTCTGACTGTCTCTCTCTCTATAGGACTGTCTGTCTGGATCATTACTGTCTCTCTGACTGTCTCTCTCTATAGGACTGTCTGTCTGGATCATTGCTGTCTCTCTGACTGTCTCTCTCTCTCTATAGGAATGTCTGTCTGGATCATTGCTGTCTCTCTGACTGTCTCTCTCTCTCTATAGGACTGTCTGTCTGGATCATTGCTGTCTCTCTGACTGTCTCTCTTTCTATAGGACTGTCTTTCTGGATCATTGCTGTCTCTCTGACTGTCTCTCTCTCTATAGGACTGTCTGTCTGGATCATTACTGTCTCTCTGACTGTCTCTCTCTATAGGAATGTCTGTCTGGATCATTGCTGTCTCTCTGACTGTCTCTCTCTATAGGAATGTCTGTCTGGATCATTGCTGTCTATCTGACTGTCTCTCTCTCTATAGGACTGTCTGTCTGGATCATTGCTGTCTATCTGACTGTCTCTCTCTCTCTATAGGACTGTATGTCTGGATCATTGCTGTCTCTCTGACTGTCTCTCTCTATAGGAATGTCTGTCTGGATCATTGCTGTCTCTCTGACTGTCTCTCTCTATAGGACTGTCTGTCTGGATCATTACTGTCTCTCTGACTGTCTCTCTCTATAGGAATGTCTGTCTGGATCATTGCTGTCTATCTGACTGTCTCTCTCTCTATAGGAATGTCTGTCTGGATCATTGCTGTCTCTCTGACTGTCTCTCTCTCTATAGGACTGTCTGTCTGGATCATTGCTGTCTCTCTGACTGTCTCTCTCTCTATAGGAATGTCTGTCTGGATCATTGCTGTCTATCTGACTGTCTCTCTCTATAGGACTGTCTGTCTGGATCATTGCTGTCTATCTGACTGTCTCTCTCTCTCTATAGGAATGTCTGTCTGGATCATTGCTGTCTCTCTGACTGTCTCTCTCTATAGGACTGTCTGTCTGGATCATTGCTGTCTATCTGACTGTCTCTCTCTATAGGAATGTCTGTCTGGATCATTGCTGTCTATCTGACTGTCTCTCTCTATAGGAATGTCTGTCTGGATCATTGCTGTCTATCTGACTGTCTCTCTCTCTATAGGACTGTCTGGATCATTACTGTCTCTCTGACTGTCTCTCTCTCTATAGGACTGTCTGTCTGGATCATTACTGTCTCTCTGACTGTCTCTCTCTCTATAGGACTGTCTGTCTGGATCATTACTGTCTCTCTGACTGTCTCTCTCTCTATAGGAATGTCTGTCTGGATCATTGCTGTCTCTCTGACTGTCTCTCTCTATAGGACTGTCTGTCTGGATCATTGCTGTCTCTCTGACTGTCTCTCTCTCTATAGGACTGTCTGTCTGGATCATTGCTGTCTCTCTGACTGTCTCTCTCTATAGGAATGTCTGTCTGGATCATTACTGTCTATCTGACTGTCTCTCTCTATAGGACTGTCTGTCTGGATCATTACTGTCTCTCTGACTGTCTCTCTCTCTATATAGGAATGTCTGTCTGGATCATTGCTGTCTCTCTGACTGTCTCTCTCTCTATAGGAATGTCTGTCTGGATCATTGCTGTCTCTCTGACTGTCTCTCTCTCTATAGGACTGTCTGTCTGGATCATTGCTGTCTCTCTGACTGTCTCTCTCTCTCTATAGGACTGTCTGTCTGGATCATTGCTGTCTCTCTGACTGTCTCTCTCTATAGGAATGTCTGTCTGGATCATTGCTGTCTCTCTGACTGTCTCTCTCTCTATAGGACTGTCTGTCTGGATCATTACTGTCTCTCTGACTGTCTCTCTCTATAGGAATGTCTGTCTGGATCATTACTGTCTATCTGACTGTCTCTCTCTCTATAGGACTGTCTGTCTGGATCATTGCTGTCTCTCTGACTGTCTCTCTCTATAGGACTGTCTGTCTGGATCATTGCTGTCTCTCTGACTGTCTCTCTCTCTCTATAGGACTGTCTGTCTGGATCATTACTGTCTCTCTGACTGTCTCTCTCTATAGGACTGTCTGTCTGGATCATTGCTGTCTCTCTGACTGTCTCTCTCTATAGGAATGTCTGTCTGGATCATTGCTGTCTCTCTGACTGTCTCTCTCTCTATAGGACTGTCTGTCTGGATCATTACTGTCTATCTGACTGTCTCTCTCTATAGGACTGTCTGTCTGGATCATTGCTGTCTCTCTGACTGTCTCTCTCTATAGGACTGTCTGTCTGGATCATTGCTGTCTCTCTGACTGTCTCTCTCTATAGGACTGTCTGTCTGGATCATTGCTGTCTCTCTGACTGTCTCTCTCTATAGGACTGTCTGTCTGGATCATTGCTGTCTCTCTGACTGTCTCTCTCTATAGGACTGTCTGTCTGGATCATTACTGTCTCTCTGACTGTCTCTCTCTATAGGACTGTCTGTCTGGATCATTACTGTCTCTCTGACTGTCTCTCTCTATAGGAATGTCTATCTGGATCATTACTGTCTCTCTGACTGTCTCTCTCTCTATAGGACTGTCTGTCTGGATCATTACTGTCTCTCTGACTGTCTCTCTCTCTATAGGACTGTCTGTCTGGATCATTACTGTCTATCTGACTGTCTCTCTCTCTATAGGACTGTCTGTCTGGATCATTACTGTCTCTCTGACTGTCTCTCTCTCTCTATAGGACTGTCTGTCTGGATCATTGCTGTCTCTCTGACTGTCTCTCTCTATAGGAATGTCTGTCTGGATCATTGCTGTCTCTCTGACTGTCTCTCTCTATAGGACTGTCTGTCTGGATCATTGCTGTCTCTCTGACTGTCTCTCTCTCTCTATAGGACTGTCTGTCTGGATCATTACTGTCTATCTGACTGTCTCTCTCTCTATAGGACTGTCTGTCTGGATCATTACTGTCTATCTGACTGTCTCTCTCTATAGGAATGTCTGTCTGAATCATTGCTGTCTATCTGACTGTCTCTCTCTATATAGGACTGTCTGTCTGGATCATTACTGTCTCTCTGACTGTATCTCTCTATAGGACTGTCTGTCTGGATCATTGCTGTCTCTCTGACTGTCTCTCTATATAGGACTGTCTGTCTGGACCATTACTGTCTCTCTGACTGTCTCTCTCTCTATAGGAATGTCTGTCTGGATCATTACTGTCTCTCTGACTGTCTCTCTCTCTCTATAGGACTGTCTGTCTGGATCATTGCTGTCTCTCTGACTGTCTCTCTCTCTCTATAGGACTGTCTGTCTGGATCATTACTGTCTATCTGACTGTCTCTCTCTATAGGACTGTCTGTCTGGATCATTGCTGTCTCTCTGACTGTCTCTCTCTCTATAGGACTGTCTGTCTGGGTCATTACTGTCTATCTGACTGTCTCTCTCTATAGGACTGTCTGTCTGGATCATTACTGTCTCTCTGACTGTCTCTCTCTCTCTATAGGACTGTCTGTCTGGATCATTACTGTCTATCTGACTGTCTCTCTCTATAGGACTGTCTGTCTGGATCATTACTGTCTATCTGACTGTCTCTCTCTATAGGACTGTCTGTCTGGATCATTGCTGTCTCTCTGACTGTCTTTCTCTATAGGACTGTCTGTCTGGATCATTACTGTCTCTCTGACTGTCTCTCTCTCTCTATAGGAATGTCTGTCTGGATCACTGCTGTCTATCTGACTGTCTCTCTCTATAGGACTGTCTGTCTGGATCACTGCTGTCTATCTGACTGTCTCTCTCTCTATAGGACTGTCTGTCTGGATCATTACTGTCTATCTGACTGTCTCTCTCTCTATAGGACTGTCTGTCTGGATCATTGCTGTCTATCTGACTGTCTCTCTCTATAGGACTGTCTGTCTGGATCATTACTGTCTATCTGACTGTCTCTCTCTCTATAGGACTGTCTGTCTGGATCATTGCTGTCTATCTGACTGTCTCTCTCTATAGGACTGTCTGTCTGGATTATTACTGTCTCTCTGACTGTCTCTCTCTCTATAGGACTGTCTGTCTGGATCATTGCTGTCTCTCTGACTGTCTCTCTCTCTATAGGACTGTCTGTCTGGATCATTACTGTCTATCTGACTGTCTCTCTCTATAGGAATGTCTGTCTGGATCATTACTGTCTATCTGACTGTCTCTCTCTCTATAGGACTGTCTGTCTGGATCATTACTGTCTATCTGACTGTCTCTCTCTATAGGACTGTCTGTCTGGATCATTACTGTCTCTCTGACTGTCTCTCTCTCTATAGGAATGTCTGTCTGGATCATTGCTGTCTATCTGACTGTCTCTCTCTCTATAGGACTGTCTGTCTGGATCATTGCTGTCTCTCTGACTGTCTCTCTCTCTATAGGACTGTCTGTCTGGATCATTACTGTCTCTCTGACTGTATCTCTCTATAGGACTGTCTGTCTGGATCATTGCTGTCTATCTGACTGTCTCTCTCTCTATAGGACTGTCTGTCTGGATCATTGCTGTCTCTCTGACTGTCTCTCTCTCTCTATAGGACTGTCTGTCTGGATCATTGCTGTCTCTCTGACTGTCTCTCTCTCTATAGGACTGTCTGTCTGGATCATTGCTGTCTATCTGACTGTCTCTCTCTATAGGACTGTCTGTCTGGATCATTGCTGTCTATCTGACTGTCTCTCTCTATAGGAATGTCTGTCTGGATCATTGCTGTCTCTCTGACTGTCTCTCTCTCTATAGGACTGTCTGTCTGGATCATTACTGTCTCTCTGACTGTCTCTCTATAGGACTGTCTGTCTGGATCATTGCTGTCTCTCTGACTGTCTCTCTCTATAGGACTGTCTGTCTGGATCATTGCTGTCTCTCTGACTGTCTCTCTCTCTATAGGACTGTCTGTCTGGATCATTGCTGTCTATCTGACTGTCTCTCTCTATAGGAATGTCTGTCTGGATCATTACTGTCTCTCTGACTGTCTCTCTCTCTATAGGAATGTCTGTCTGGATCATTACTGTCTATCTGACTGTCTCTCTCTCTCTAGGACTGTAGGACTGTCTGTCTGGATCATTACTGTCTATCTGACTGTCTCTCTCTCTATAGGACTGTCTGTCTGATCATTACTGTCTCTCTGACTGTCTCTCTCTCTATAGGACTGTCTGTCTGGATCATTACTGTCTCTCTGACTGTCTCTCTCTCTATAGGACTGTCTGTCTGGATCATTACTGTCTATCTGACTGTCTCTCTCTCTATAGGAATGTCTGTTCTGGATCATTGCTGTCTATCTGACTGTCTCTCTCTATAGGACTGTCTGTCTGGATCATTGCTGTCTATCTGACTGTCTCTCTCTCTATAGGAATGTCTGTCTGGATCATTACTGTCTATCTGACTGTCCTCTCTCTATAGGAATGTCTGTCTGGATCATTACTGTCTCTCTGACTGTCTCTCTCTCTCTATAGGACTGTCTGTCTGGATCATTACTGTCTATCTGACTGTCTCTCTCTCTATAGGACTGTCTGTCTGGATCATTGCTGTCTCTCTGACTGTCTCTCTCTATAGGACTGTCTGTCTGGATCATTACTGTCTATCTGACTGTCTCTCTCTCTATAGGACTGTCTGTCTGGATCATTGCTGTCTCTCTGACTGTCTCTCTCTATAGGACTGTCTGTCTGGACCATTACTGTCTATCTGACTGTCTCTCTCTATAGGACTGTCTGTCTGGATCATTGCTGTCTCTCTGACTGTCTCTCTCTATAGGACTGTCTGTCTGGATCATTACTGTCTCTCTGACTGTCTCTCTCTATAGGAATGTCTGTCTGGATCATTACTGTCTCTCTGACTGTCTCTCTCTATAGGAATGTCTGTCTGGATCATTACTGTCTCTCTGACTGTCTCTCTCTATAGGACTGTCTGTCTGGATCATTGCTGTCTCTCTGACTGTCTCTCTCTCTATAGGACTGTCTGTCTGGATCATTACTGTCTATCTGACTGTCTCTCTCTATAGGACTGTCTGTCTGGATCATTGCTGTCTATCTGACTGTCTCTCTCTCTATAGGACTGTCTGTCTGGATCATTACTGTCTCTCTGACTGTCTCTCTCTATAGGACTGTCTGTCTGGATCATTGCTGTCTCTCTGACTGTCTCTCTCTCTATAGGACTGTCTGTCTGGATCATTACTGTCTATCTGACTGTCTCTCTCTCTATAGGACTGTCTGTCTGGATCATTACTGTCTATCTGACTGTCTCTCTCTATAGGACTGTCTGTCTGGATCATTGCTGTCTATCTGACTGTCTCTCTCTCTATAGGAATGTCTGTCTGGATCATTACTGTCTCTCTGACTGTCTCTCTCTATAGGACTGTCTGTCTGGATCATTACTGTCTCTCTGACTGTCTCTCTCTATAGGAATGTCTGTCTGAATCATTGCTGTCTCTCTGACTGTCTCTCTCTCTATAGGAATGTCTGTCTGGATCATTACTATCTCTCTGACTGTCTCTCTCTCTTTATAGGACTGTCTGTCTGGATCATTACTGTCTCTCTGACTGTCTCTCTCTCTATAGGACTGTCTGTCTGGATCATTACTGTCTCTCTGACTGTCTCTCTCTCTATAGGAATGTCTGTCTGGATCATTACTGTCTATCTGACTGTCTCTCTCTCTATAGGACTGTCTGTCTGGATCATTACTGTCTCTCTGACTGTCTCTCTCTATAGGAATGTCTGTCTGGATCATTGCTGTCTCTCTGACTGTCTCTCTCTATAGGACTGTCTGTCTGGATCATTGCTGTCTCTCTGACTGTCTCTCTCTATAGGACTGTCTGTCTGGATCATTACTGTCTCTCTGACTGTCTCTCTCTCTATAGGACTGTCTGTCTGGATCATTGCTGTCTCTCTGACTGTCTCTCTCTCTCTATAGGACTGTCTGTCTGGATCATTGCTGTCTCTCTGACTGTCTCTCTCTCTCTCTATAGACTGTCTGTCTGGATCATTACTGTCTCTCTGACTGTCTCTCTCTCTCTATAGGACTGTCTGTCTGGATCATTACTGTCTCTCTGACTGTCTCTCTCTCTATAGGAATGTCTGTCTGGATCATTACTGTCTCTCTGACTGTCTCTCTCTCTATAGGACTGTCTGTCTGGATCATTACTGTCTCTCTGACTGTCTCTCTCTCTATAGGAATGTCTGTCTGGATCATTGCTGTCTATCTGACTGTCTCTCTCTATAGCACTCTCTGTCTGGATCATTGCTGTCTCTTGACTGTCTCTCTCTATAGGACTGTCTGTCTGGATCATTACTGTCTCTCTGACTGTCTCTCTCTCTATAGGACTGTCTGTCTGGATCATTGCTGTCTCTCTGACTGTCTCTCTCTCTATAGGACTGTCTGTCTGGATCATTGCTGTCTCTCTGACTGTCTCTCTCTCTCTATAGGACTGTCTGTCTGGATCATTACTTTCTCTCTGACTGTCTCTCTCTATAGGAATGTCTGTCTGGATCATTGCTGTCTCTCTGACTGTCTCTCTCTATAGGAATGTCTGTCTGGATCATTACTGTCTATCTGACTGTCTCTCTCTCTATAGGAATGTCTGTCTGGATCATTGCTGTCTCTCTGACTGTCTCTCTCTATAGGAATGTCTGTCTGGATCATTACTGTCTCTCTGACTGTCTCTCTCTCTATAGGACTGTCTGTCTGGATCATTACTGTCTCTCTGACTGTCTCTCTCTATAGGACTGTCTGTCTGGATCATTGCTGTCTCTCTGACTGTCTCTCTCTCTCTATAGGAATGTCTGTCTGGATCATTGCTGTCTCTCTGACTGTCTCTCTCTCTCTATAGGACTGTCTGTCTGGATCATTGCTGTCTCTCTGACTGTCTCTCTTTCTATAGGACTGTCTTTCTGGATCATTGCTGTCTCTCTGACTGTCTCTCTCTCTATAGGACTGTCTGTCTGGATCATTACTGTCTCTCTGACTGTCTCTCTCTATAGGAATGTCTGTCTGGATCATTGCTGTCTCTCTGACTGTCTCTCTCTATAGGAATGTCTGTCTGGATCATTGCTGTCTATCTGACTGTCTCTCTCTCTATAGGACTGTCTGTCTGGATCATTGCTGTCTATCTGACTGTCTCTCTCTCTCTATAGGACTGTCTGTCTGGATCATTGCTGTCTCTCTGACTGTCCTCTCTCTATAGGAATGTCTGTCTGGATCATTGCTGTCTCTCTGACTGTCTCTCTCTATAGGACTGTCTGTCTGGATCATTACTGTCTCTCTGACTGTCTCTCTCTATAGGAATGTCTGTCTGGATCATTGCTGTCTATCTGACTGTCTCTCTCTCTATAGGAATGTCTGTCTGGATCATTGCTGTCTCTCTGACTGTCTCTCTCTCTATAGGACTGTCTGTCTGGATCATTGCTGTCTCTCTGACTGTCTCTCTCTCTATAGGAATGTCTGTCTGGATCATTGCTGTCTATCTGACTGTCTCTCTCTATAGGACTGTCTGTCTGGATCATTGCTGTCTATCTGACTGTCTCTCTCTCTCTATAGGAATGTCTGTCTGGATCATTGCTGTCTCTCTGACTGTCTCTCTCTATAGGACTGTCTGTCTGGATCATTGCTGTCTATCTGACTGTCTCTCTCTATAGGAATGTCTGTCTGGATCATTGCTGTCTATCTGACTGTCTCTCTCTATAGGAATGTCTGTCTGGATCATTGCTGTCTATCTGACTGTCTCTCTCTCTATAGGACTGTCTGGATCATTACTGTCTCTCTGACTGTCTCTCTCTCTATAGGACTGTCTGTCTGGATCATTACTGTCTCTCTGACTGTCTCTCTCTCTATAGGACTGTCTGTCTGGATCATTACTGTCTCTCTGACTGTCTCTCTCTCTATAGGAATGTCTGTCTGGATCATTGCTGTCTCTCTGACTGTCTCTCTCTATAGGACTGTCTGTCTGGATCATTGCTGTCTCTCTGACTGTCTCTCTCTCTATAGGACTGTCTGTCTGGATCATTGCTGTCTCTCTGACTGTCTCTCTCTATAGGAATGTCTGTCTGGATCATTACTGTCTATCTGACTGTCTCTCTCTATAGGACTGTCTGTCTGGATCATTACTGTCTCTCTGACTGTCTCTCTCTCTATATAGGAATGTCTGTCTGGATCATTGCTGTCTCTCTGACTGTCTCTCTCTCTATAGGAATGTCTGTCTGGATCATTGCTGTCTCTCTGACTGTCTCTCTCTCTATAGGACTGTCTGTCTGGATCATTGCTGTCTCTCTGACTGTCTCTCTCTCTCTATAGGACTGTCTGTCTGGATCATTGCTGTCTCTCTGACTGTCTCTCTCTATAGGAATGTCTGTCTGGATCATTGCTGTCTCTCTGACTGTCTCTCTCTCTATAGGACTGTCTGTCTGGATCATTACTGTCTCTCTGACTGTCTCTCTCTATAGGAATGTCTGTCTGGATCATTACTGTCTATCTGACTGTCTCTCTCTCTATAGGACTGTCTGTCTGGATCATTGCTGTCTCTCTGACTGTCTCTCTCTATAGGACTGTCTGTCTGGATCATTGCTGTCTCTCTGACTGTCTCTCTCTCTCTATAGGACTGTCTGTCTGGATCATTACTGTCTCTCTGACTGTCTCTCTCTATAGGACTGTCTGTCTGGATCATTGCTGTCTCTCTGACTGTCTCTCTCTATAGGAATGTCTGTCTGGATCATTGCTGTCTCTCTGACTGTCTCTCTCTCTATAGGACTGTCTGTCTGGATCATTACTGTCTATCTGACTGTCTCCTCTCTATAGGACTGTCTGTCTGGATCATTGCTGTCTCTCTGACTGTCTCTCTCTATAGGACTGTCTGTCTGGATCATTGCTGTCTCTCTGACTGTCTCTCTCTATAGGACTGTCTGTCTGGATCATTGCTGTCTCTCTGACTGTCTCTCTCTATAGGACTGTCTGTCTGGATCATTGCTGTCTCTCTGACTGTCTCTCTCTATAGGACTGTCTGTCTGGATCATTACTGTCTCTCTGACTGTCTCTCTCTATAGGACTGTCTGTCTGGATCATTACTGTCTCTCTGACTGTCTCTCTCTATAGGAATGTCTATCTGGATCATTACTGTCTCTCTGACTGTCTCTCTCTCTATAGACTGTCTGTCTGGATCATTACTGTCTCTCTGACTGTCTCTCTCTCTATAGGACTGTCTGTCTGGATCATTACTGTCTATCTGACTGTCTCTCTCTCTATAGGACTGTCTGTCTGGATCATTACTGTCTCTCTGACTGTCTCTCTCTCTCTATAGGACTGTCTGTTTGGATCATTGCTGTCTCTCTGACTGTCTCTCTCTATAGGAATGTCTGTCTGGATCATTGCTGTCTCTCTGACTGTCTCTCTCTATAGGACTGTCTGTCTGGATCATTGCTGTCTCTCTGACTGTCTCTCTCTCTCTATAGGACTGTCTGTCTGGATCATTACTGTCTATCTGACTGTCTCTCTCTCTATAGGACTGTCTGTCTGGATCATTACTGTCTATCTGACTGTCTCTCTCTATAGGAATGTCTGTCTGAATCATTGCTGTCTATCTGACTGTCTCTCTCTATATAGGACTGTCTGTCTGGATCATTACTGTCTCTCTGACTGTATCTCTCTATAGGACTGTCTGTCTGGATCATTGCTGTCTCTCTGACTGTCTCTCTATATAGGACTGTCTGTCTGGACCATTACTGTCTCTCTGACTGTCTCTCTCTCTATAGGAATGTCTGTCTGGATCATTACTGTCTCTCTGACTGTCTCTCTCTCTCTATAGGACTGTCTGTCTGGATCATTGCTGTCTCTCTGACTGTCTCTCTCTCTCTATAGGACTGTCTGTCTGGATCATTACTGTCTATCTGACTGTCTCTCTCTATAGGACTGTCTGTCTGGATCATTGCTGTCTCTCTGACTGTCTCTCTCTCTATAGGACTGTCTGTCTGGGTCATTACTGTCTATCTGACTGTCTCTCTCTATAGGACTGTCTGTCTGGATCATTACTGTCTCTCTGACTGTCTCTCTCTCTCTATAGGACTGTCTGTCTGGATCATTACTGTCTATCTGACTGTCTCTCTCTATAGGACTGTCTGTCTGGATCATTACTGTCTATCTGACTGTCTCTCTCTATAGGACTGTCTGTCTGGATCATTGCTGTCTCTCTGACTGTCTTTCTCTATAGGACTGTCTGTCTGGATCATTACTGTCTCTCTGACTGTCTCTCTCTCTCTATAGGAATGTCTGTCTGGATCACTGCTGTCTATCTGACTGTCTCTCTCTATAGGACTGTCTGTCTGGATCACTGCTGTCTATCTGACTGTCTCTCTCTCTATAGGACTGTCTGTCTGGATCATTACTGTCTATCTGACTGTCTCTCTCTCTATAGGACTGTCTGTCTGGATCATTGCTGTCTATCTGACTGTCTCTCTCTATAGGACTGTCTGTCTGGATCATTACTGTCTATCTGACTGTCTCTCTCTCTATAGGACTGTCTGTCTGGATCATTGCTGTCTATCTGACTGTCTCTCTCTATAGGACTGTCTGTCTGGATTATTACTGTCTCTCTGACTGTCTCTCTCTCTATAGGACTGTCTGTCTGGATCATTGCTGTCTCTCTGACTGTCTCTCTCTCTATAGGACTGTCTGTCTGGATCATTACTGTCTATCTGACTGTCTCTCTCTATAGGAATGTCTGTCTGGATCATTACTGTCTATCTGACTGTCTCTCTCTCTATAGGACTGTCTGTCTGGATCATTACTGTCTATCTGACTGTCTCTCTCTATAGGACTGTCTGTCTGGATCATTACTGTCTCTCTGACTGTCTCTCTCTCTATAGGAATGTCTGTCTGGATCATTGCTGTCTATCTGACTGTCTCTCTCTCTATAGGACTGTCTGTCTGGATCATTGCTGTCTCTCTGACTGTCTCTCTCTCTATAGGACTGTCTGTCTGGATCATTACTGTCTCTCTGACTGTATCTCTCTATAGGACTGTCTGTCTGGATCATTGCTGTCTATCTGACTGTCTCTCTCTCTATAGGACTGTCTGTCTGGATCATTGCTGTCTCTCTGACTGTCTCTCTCTCTCTATAGGACTGTCTGTCTGGATCATTGCTGTCTCTCTGACTGTCTCTCTCTCTATAGGACTGTCTGTCTGGATCATTGCTGTCTATCTGACTGTCTCTCTCTATAGGACTGTCTGTCTGGATCATTGCTGTCTATCTGACTGTCTCTCTCTATAGGAATGTCTGTCTGGATCATTGCTGTCTCTCTGACTGTCTCTCTCTCTATAGGACTGTCTGTCTGGATCATTACTGTCTCTCTGACTGTCTCTCTATAGGACTGTCTGTCTGGATCATTGCTGTCTCTCTGACTGTCTCTCTCTATAGGACTGTCTGTCTGGATCATTGCTGTCTCTCTGACTGTCTCTCTCTCTATAGGACTGTCTGTCTGGATCATTGCTGTCTATCTGACTGTCTCTCTCTATAGGAATGTCTGTCTGGATCATTACTGTCTCTCTGACTGTCTCTCTCTCTATAGGAATGTCTGTCTGGATCATTACTGTCTATCTGACTGTCTCTCTCTCTCTAGGACTGTCTGTCTGGATCATTACTGTCTATCTGACTGTCTCTCTCTCTCTAGGACTGTCTGTCTGGATCATTACTGTCTCTCTGACTGTCTCTCTATAGGACTGTCTGTCTGGGTCATTGCTGTCTCTCTGACTGTCTCTCTCTATAGGACTGTCTGTCTGGATCATTACTGTCTCTCTGACTGTCTCTCTCTCTCTATAGGACTGTCTGTCTGGATCATTGCTGTCTCTCTGACTGTCTCTCTCTCTATATAGGACTGTCTGTCTGGATCATTACTGTCTCTCTGACTGTCTCTCTCTATAGGACTGTCTGTCTGGATCATTGCTGTCTCTCTGACTGTCTCTCTCTATAGGACTGTCTGTCTGGATCATTACTGTCTATCTGACTGTCTCTCTCTATAGGACTGTCTGTCTGGATCATTGCTGTCTCTCTGACTGTCTCTCTCTCTATAGGACTGTCTGTCTGGATCATTGCTGTCTATCTGACTGTCTCTCTCTATAGGACTGTCTGTCTGGATCATTGCTGTCTCTCTGACTGTCTCTCTCTCTATAGGACTGTCTGTCTGGATCATTGCTGTCTCTCTGACTGTCTCTATAGGACTGTCTGTCTGGATCATTGCTGTCTCTCTGACTGTCTCTCTCTCTATAGGACTGTCTGTCTGGATCATTACTGTCTATCTGACTGTCTCTCTCTCTATAGGACTGTCTGTCTGGATCATTAATGTCTATCTGACTGTCTCTCTCTATAGGAC
Organism: Rhinophrynus dorsalis; assembly: GCA_037306005.1. Lineage (NCBI taxonomy): Eukaryota > Metazoa > Chordata > Amphibia > Anura > Rhinophrynidae > Rhinophrynus > Rhinophrynus dorsalis. Next base: position 2,174,879 of record CM074724.1, on the reverse strand, counting down.
TGTCTGTCTGGATCATTGCTGTCTATCTGACTGTCTCTCTCTATAGGAATGTCTGTCTGGATCATTACTGTCTCTCTGACTGTCTCTCTCTCTATAGGACTGTCTGTCTGATCATTGCTGTCTATCTGACTGTCTCTCTCTATAGGACTGTCTGTCTGCATCATTACTGTCTATCTGACTGTCTCTCTCTCTATAGGACTGTCTGTCTGGATCATTGCTGTCTATCTGACTGTCTCTCTCTCTATAGGAATGTCTGTCTGGATCATTGCTGTCTCTCTGACTGTCTCTCTCTATAGGACTGTCTGTCTGCATCATTACTGTCTCTCTGACTGTCTCTCTCTATAGGACTGTCTGTCTGGATCATTACTGTCTATCTGACTGTCTCTCTCTCTATAGGACTGTCTGTCTGGATCATTACTGTCTCTCTGACTGTCTCTCTCTATAGGAATGTCTGTCTGGATCATTACTGTCTATCTGACTGTCTCTCTGTCTATAGGACTGTCTGTCTGGATCATTGCTGTCTCTCTGACTGTCTCTCTCTCTCTATAGGACTGTCTGTCTGGATCATTGCTGTCTCTCTGACTGTCTCTCTCTATAGGACTGTCTGTCTGGATCATTGCTGTCTATCTGACTGTCTCTCTCTCTCTATAGGACTGTCTGTCTGGATCATTGCTGTCTCTCTGACTGTCTCTCTCTCTATAGGAATGTCTGTCTGGATCATTGCTGTCTCTCTGACTGTCTCTCTCTCTATAGGAATGTCTGTCTAGATCATTACTGTCTATCTGACTGTCTCTCTCTATAGGAATGTCTGTCTGGATCATTGCTGTCTATCTGACTGTCTCTCTCTATAGGAATGTCTGTCTGGATCATTGCTGTCTCTCTGACTGTCTCTCTCTCTCTATAGGACTGTCTGTCTGGATCATTACTGTCTATCTGACTGTCTCTCTCTCTATAGGACTGTCTGTCTGGATCATTACTGTCTCTCTGACTGTCTCTCTCTATAGGACTGTCTGTCTGGATCATTACTGTCTATCTGACTGTCTCTCTCTCTATAGGAATGTCTGTCTGGATCATTACTGTCTATCTGACTGTCTCTCTCTCTATAGGACTGTCTGTCTGGATCATTACTGTCTCTCTGACTGTCTCTCTCTATAGGACTGTCTGTCTGGATCATTGCTGTCTCTCTGACTGTCTCTCTCTATAGGACTGTCTGTCTGGATCATTGCTGTCTCTCTGACTGTCTCTCTCTATAGGACTGTCTGTCTGGATCATTGCTGTCTCTCTGACTGTCTCTCTCTATAGGAATGTCTGTCTGGATCATTACTGTCTCTCTGACTGTCTCTCTCTCTCTATAGGACTGTCTGTCTGGATCATTGCTGTCTCTCTGACTGTCTCTCTCTCTATAGGAATGTCTGTCTGGATCATTGCTGTCTCTCTGACTGTCTCTCTCTCTCTCTATAGGAATGTCTGTCTGGATCATTACTGTCTATCTGACTGTCTCTCTCTATAGGAATGTCTGTCTGGATCATTGCTGTCTATCTGACTGTCTCTCTCTATAGGAATGTCTGTCTGGATCATTGCTGTCTCTCTGACTGTCTCTCTCTCTCTATAGGACTGTCTGTCTGGATCATTACTGTCTATCTGACTGTCTCTCTCTCTATAGGACTGTCTGTCTGGATCATTACTGTCTCTCTGACTGTCTCTCTCTATAGGACTGTCTGTCTGGATCATTACTGTCTATCTGACTGTCTCTCTCTCTATAGGAATGTCTGTCTGGATCATTACTGTCTATCTGACTGTCTCTCTCTCTATAGGACTGTCTGTCTGGATCATTACTGTCTCTCTGACTGTCTCTCTCTATAGGACTGTCTGTCTGGATCATTGCTGTCTCTCTGACTGTCTCTCTCTATAGGACTGTCTGTCTGGATCATTGCTGTCTCTCTGACTGTCTCTCTCTATAGGACTGTCTGTCTGGATCATTACTGTCTGTCTGACTGTCTCTCTGTCTATAGGACTGTCTGTCTGGATCATTACTGTCTATCTGACTGTCTCTCTCTCTATAGGACTGTCTGTCTGGATCATTACTGTCTCTCTGACTGTCTCTCTATCTATAGGACTGTCTGTCTGGATCATTACTGTCTATTTCACTGTCTCTCTCTCTATAGGAATGTCTGTCTGGATTATTACTGTCTATCTGACTGTCTCTCTCTCTATAGGACTGTCTGTCTGGATCATTGCTGTCTCTCTGACTGTCTCTCTCTATAGGACTGTCTGTCTGGATCATTGCTGTCTATCTGACTGTCTCTCTCTCTATAGGAATGTCTGTCTGGATCATTACTGTCTATCTGACTGTCTCTCTCTATAGGAATGTCTGTCTGGATCATTACTGTCTCTCTGACTGTCTCTCTCTCTCTATAGGACTGTCTGTCTGGATCATTGCTGTCTATCTGACTGTCTCTCTCTCTATAGGACTGTCTGTCTGGATCATTGCTGTCTCTCTGACTGTCTCTCTCTCTAGGACTGTCTGTCTGGATCATTACTGTCTATCTGACTGTCTCTCTCTCTATAGGACTGTCTGTCTGGATCATTGCTGTCTCTCTGACTGTCTCTCTCTATAGGACTGTCTGTCTGGACCATTACTGTCTATCTGACTGTCTCTCTCTATAGGACTGTCTGTCTGGATCATTGCTGTCTCTCTGACTGTCTCTCTCTATAGGACTGTCTGTCTGGATCATTGCTGTCTATCTGACTGTCTCTCTCTCTATAGGACTGTCTGTCTGGATCATTACTGTCTCTCTGACTGTCTCTCTCTATAGGACTGTCTGTCTGGATCATTGCTGTCTATCTGACTGTCTCTCTCTATAGGACTGTCTGTCTGGATCATTACTGTCTCTCTGACTGTCTCTCTCTCTATAGGAATGTCTGTCTGGATCATTGCTGTCTCTCTGACTGTCTCTCTCTATAGGACTGTCTGTCTGGATCATTGCTGTCTCTCTGACTGTCTCTCTCTCTCTATAGGACTGTCTGTCTGGATCATTACTGTCTATCTGACTGTCTCTCTCTCTATAGGACTGTCTGTCTGGATCATTACTGTCTATCTGACTGTCTCTCTCTATAGGAATGTCTGTCTGGATCATTGCTGTCTATCTGACTGTCTCTCTCTCTATAGGACTGTCTGTCTGGATCATTACTGTCTCTCTGACTGTCTCTCTCTCTATAGGACTGTCTGTCTGGATCATTGCTGTCTCTCTGACTGTCTCTCTCTATAGGACTGTCTGTCTGGATCATTGCTGTCTCTCTGACTGTCTCTCTCTATAGGACTGTCTGTCTGGATCATTGCTGTCTCTCTGACTGTCTCTCTCTATAGGACTGTCTGTCTGGATCATTGCTGTCTCTCTGACTGTCTCTCTCTATAGGACTGTCTGTCTGGATCATTGCTGTCTCTCTGACTGTCTCTCTCTATAGGAATGTCTGTCTGGATCATTACTGTCTCTCTGACTGTCTCTCTCTCTCTATAGGACTGTCTGTCTGGATCATTGCTGTCTCTCTGACTGTCTCTCTCTCTATAGGAATGTCTGTCTGGATCATTGCTGTCTCTCTGACTGTCTCTCTCTCTCTCTATAGGACTGTCTGTCTGGATCATTACTGTCTATCTGACTGTCTCTCTCTATAGGAATGTCTGTCTGGATCATTGCTGTCTATCTGACTGTCTCTCTCTATAGGAATGTCTGTCTGGATCATTACTGTCTATCTGACTGTCTCTCTCTCTATAGGACTGTCTGTCTGGATCATTACTGTCTCTCTGACTGTCTCTCTCTATAGGACTGTCTGTCTGGATCATTACTGTCTATCTGACTGTCTCTCTCTCTATAGGAATGTCTGTCTGGATCATTACTGTCTATCTGACTGTCTCTCTCTCTATAGGACTGTCTGTCTGGATCATTACTGTCTCTCTGACTGTCTCTCTCTATAGGACTGTCTGTCTGGATCATTGCTGTCTCTCTGACTGTCTCTCTCTATAGGACTGTCTGTCTGGATCATTGCTGTCTCTCTGACTGTCTCTCTCTATAGGACTGTCTGTCTGGATCATTACTGTCTGTCTGACTGTCTCTCTGTCTATAGGACTGTCTGTCTGGATCATTACTGTCTATCTGACTGTCTCTCTCTCTATAGGACTGTCTGTCTGGATCATTACTGTCTCTCTGACTGTCTCTCTCTCTATAGGACTGTCTGTCTGGATCATTACTGTCTATTTCACTGTCTCTCTCTCTATAGGAATGTCTGTCTGGATTATTACTGTCTATCTGACTGTCTCTCTCTCTATAGGACTTTCTGTCTGGATCATTGCTGTCTCTCTGACTGTCTCTCTCTATAGGACTGTCTGTCTGGATCATTGCTGTCTATCTGACTGTCTCTCTCTCTATAGGAATGTCTGTCTGGATCATTACTGTCTATCTGACTGTCTCTCTCTATAGGAATGTCTGTCTGGATCATTACTGTCTCTCTGACTGTCTCTCTCTCTCTATAGGACTGTCTGTCTGGATCATTGCTGTCTATCTGACTGTCTCTCTCTCTATAGGACTGTCTGTCTGGATCATTGCTGTCTCTCTGACTGTCTCTCTCTCTAGGACTGTCTGTCTGGATCATTACTGTCTATCTGACTGTCTCTCTCTCTATAGGACTGTCTGTCTGGATCATTGCTGTCTCTCTGACTGTCTCTCTCTATAGGACTGTCTGTCTGGACCATTACTGTCTATCTGACTGTCTCTCTCTATAGGACTGTCTGTCTGGATCATTGCTGTCTCTCTGACTGTCTCTCTCTATAGGACTGTCTGTCTGGATCATTACTGTCTCTCTGACTGTCTCTCTCTATAGGACTGTCTGTCTGGATCATTACTGTCTCTCTGACTGTCTCTCTCTATAGGAATGTCTGTCTGGATCATTACTGTCTCTCTGACTGTCTCTCTCTATAGGACTGTCTGTCTGGATCATTGCTGTCTCTCTGACTGTCTCTCTCTCTATAGGACTGTCTGTCTGGATCATTACTGTCTATCTGACTGTCTCTCTCTATAGGACTGTCTGTCTGGATCATTGCTGTCTATCTGACTGTCTCTCTCTCTATAGGACTGTCTGTCTGGATCATTACTGTCTCTCTGACTGTCTCTCTCTATAGGACTGTCTGTCTGGATCATTGCTGTCTATCTGACTGTCTCTCTCTATAGGACTGTCTGTCTGGATCATTACTGTCTCTCTGACTGTCTCTCTCTCTATAGGAATGTCTGTCTGGATCATTGCTGTCTCTCTGACTGTCTCTCTCTATAGGACTGTCTGTCTGGATCATTGCTGTCTCTCTGACTGTCTCTCTCTCTCTATAGGACTGTCTGTCTGGATCATTACTGTCTATCTGACTGTCTCTCTCTCTATAGGACTGTCTGTCTGGATCATTACTGTCTATCTGACTGTCTCTCTCTATAGGAATGTCTGTCTGGATCATTGCTGTCTATCTGACTGTCTCTCTCTCTATAGGAATGTCTGTCTGGATCATTACTGTCTCTCTGACTGTCTCTCTCTATAGGACTGTCTGTCTGGATCATTACTGTCTCTCTGACTGTCTCTCTCTATAGGAATGTCTGTCTGAATCATTGCTGTCTCTCTGACTGTCTCTCTCTCTATAGGAATGTCTGTCTGGATCATTACTGTCTCTCTGACTGTCTCTCTCTCTTTATAGGACTGTCTGTCTGGATCATTACTGTCTCTCTGACTGTCTCTCTCTCTCTATAGGACTGTCTGTCTGGATCATTACTGTCTCTCTGACTGTCTCTCTCTCTATAGGAATGTCTGTCTGGATCATTACTGTCTATCTGACTGTCTCTCTCTCTATAGGACTGTCTGTCTGGATCATTACTGTCTCTCTGACTGTCTCTCTCTATAGGAATGTCTGTCTGGATCATTGCTGTCTCTCTGACTGTCTCTCTCTATAGGACTGTCTGTCTGGATCATTGCTGTCTCTCTGACTGTCTCTCTCTATAGGACTGTCTGTCTGGATCATTACTGTCTCTCTGACTGTCTCTCTCTCTATAGGACTGTCTGTCTGGATCATTGCTGTCTCTCTGACTGTCTCTCTCTCTCTATAGGACTGTCTGTCTGGATCATTGCTGTCTCTCTGACTGTCTCTCTCTCTCTCTATAGGACTGTCTGTCTGGATCATTACTGTCTCTCTGACTGTCTCTCTCTCTCTATAGGACTGTCTGTCTGGATCATTACTGTCTCTCTGACTGTCTCTCTCTCTATAGGAATGTCTGTCTGGATCATTACTGTCTCTCTGACTGTCTCTCTCTATAGGACTGTCTGTCTGGATCATTACTGTCTCTCTGACTGTCTCTCTCTCTATAGGAATGTCTGTCTGGATCATTGCTGTCTATCTGACTGTCTCTCTCTATAGCACTGTCTGTCTGGATCATTGCTGTCTCTTTGACTGTCTCTCTCTATAGGACTGTCTGTCTGGATCATTACTGTCTCTCTGACTGTCTCTCTCTCTATAGGACTGTCTGTCTGGATCATTGCTGTCTCTCTGACTGTCTCTCTCTCTCTATAGGACTGTCTGTCTGGATCATTGCTGTCTCTCTGACTGTCTCTCTCTCTCTATAGGACTGTCTGTCTGGATCATTACTGTCTCTCTGACTGTCTCTCTCTATAGGAATGTCTGTCTGGATCATTGCTGTCTCTCTGACTGTCTCTCTCTATAGGAATGTCTGTCTGGATCATTACTGTCTATCTGACTGTCTCTCTCTCTATAGGAATGTCTGTCTGGATCATTGCTGTCTCTCTGACTGTCTCTCTCTATAGGAATGTCTGTCTGGATCATTACTGTCTCTCTGACTGTCTCTCTCTCTATAGGACTGTCTGTCTGGATCATTACTGTCTCTCTGACTGTCTCTCTCTATAGGACTGTCTGTCTGGATCATTGCTGTCTCTCTGACTGTCTCTCTCTCTCTATAGGAATGTCTGTCTGGATCATTGCTGTCTCTCTGACTGTCTCTCTCTCTCTATAGGACTGTCTGTCTGGATCATTGCTGTCTCTCTGACTGTCTCTCTTTCTATAGGACTGTCTTTCTGGATCATTGCTGTCTCTCTGACTGTCTCTCTCTCTATAGGACTGTCTGTCTGGATCATTACTGTCTCTCTGACTGTCTCTCTCTATAGGAATGTCTGTCTGGATCATTGCTGTCTCTCTGACTGTCTCTCTCTATAGGAATGTCTGTCTGGATCATTGCTGTCTATCTGACTGTCTCTCTCTCTATAGGACTGTCTGTCTGGATCATTGCTGTCTATCTGACTGTCTCTCTCTCTCTATAGGAATGTCTGTCTGGATCATTGCTGTCTCTCTGACTGTCTCTCTCTATAGGAATGTCTGTCTGGATCATTGCTGTCTCTCTGACTGTCTCTCTCTATAGGACTGTCTGTCTGGATCATTACTGTCTCTCTGACTGTCTCTCTCTATAGGAATGTCTGTCTGGATCATTGCTGTCTATCTGACTGTCTCTCTCTCTATAGGAATGTCTGTTTGGATCATTGCTGTCTCTCTGACTGTCTCTCTCTCTATAGGACTGTCTGTCTGGATCATTGCTGTCTCTCTGACTGTCTCTCTCTCTATAGGAATGTCTGTCTGGATCATTGCTGTCTATCTGACTGTCTCTCTCTATAGGACTGTCTGTCTGGATCATTGCTGTCTATCTGACTGTCTCTCTCTCTCTATAGGAATGTCTGTCTGGATCATTGCTGTCTCTCTGACTGTCTCGGTCTCGGTTGGGATTTTGCTGCTGTTTCTAGTCTGGAATAAACCTCATCTTGGGAAGGAAATAGGTCAGTGAATTTGTCTGTTTGTCCATGAATGTGTACACAGGGTGTCTGTCTGTCTGTACATGAATGTGTACACAGGGTGTATGTCTGTCTGTCCATGAATGTGTACACAGGGTGTATGTCTGTCTGTCCATGAATGTGTACACAGGGTGCATGTCTGTCTGTCCATGAATGTGTACACAGGGTGTATGTCTGTCTGTCCATGAATGTGTACACAGGGTGTATGTCTGTCCATGAATGTGTACACAGGGTGTATGTCTGTCTGTCCATGAATGTGTACACTGGGCGTATGTCTGTCTGTCCATGAATGTGTACACAGGGTGTATGTCTGTCTGTCCATGAATGTGTACACTGGGTGTATGTCTGTCTGTCCATGAATGTGTACACAGGGTGTATGTCTGTCTGTCCATGAATGTGTACATAGGGTGGATGTCTGTCTGTCCATGAATGTGTACACAGGGTGTATGTCTGTCAGTCCATGAATGTGTACACAGGGTGTATGTCTGTCTGTCCATGAATGTGTACACAGGGTGTATGTCTGTCTGTCCATGAATGTGTACACAGGGTGTATGTATGTCTGTCCATGAATGTGTACACAGGGTGTATGTCTGTCTGTCCATGAATGTGTACACAGGGTGTATGTCTGTCTGTCCATGAATGTGTACACAGGGTGTATGTCTGTCTGTACATGAATGTGTACACAGGGTGTCTGTCTGTCTGTCCATGAATGTGTACACAGGGTGTATGTCTGTCTGTCCATGAATGTGTACATAGGGTGGATGTCTGTCTGTCCATGAATGTGTACACAGGGTGTATGTCTGTCTGTCCATGAATGTGTACACAGGGTGTATGTCTGTCTGTCCATGAATGTGTACACAGGGTGTATGTCTGTCTGTCCATGAATGTGTACACAGGGTGTATGTCTGTCTGTACATGAATGTGTACACAGGGTGTATGTCTGTCCATGAATGTGTACACAGGGTGTATGTCTGTCTGTCCATGAATGTATACATAGGGTGTATGTCTGTCTGTCCATGAATGTGTACACAGGGTGTATGTCTGTCTGTCCATGAATGTGTACACTGGGTGTATGTCTGTCTGTCCATGAATGTGTACACAGGGTGTATGTCTGTCTGTCCATGAATGTGTACATAGGGTGGATGTCTGTCTGTCCATGAATGTGTACACAGGGTGTATGTCTGTCTGTCCATGAATGTGTATACAGGGTGTATGTCTGTCTGTCCATGAATGTGTACACAGGGTGTATGTCTGTCCATAAATGTGTACACAGGGTGTATGTCTGTCTGTCCATGAATGTGAGGAAATAGAAGACTGCGTACGGATCATTTGTAATTAGAGGAAACAGAAGACTGCGTACGGATCATTTGTAATTAGAGGAAATAGAAGACTGCGCACAGATCATTTGTAATTAGAGGAAACAGAAGACTGCGTACGGATCATTTGTAATTAGAGGAAATAGAAGACTGCGTACGGATCATTTGTAATTAGAGGAAATAGAAGACTGCGTACGGATCGTTTGTAATTAGAGGAAATAGAAGACTGCGCACAGATCATTTGTAATTACAGGAAACAGAAGACTGCGTACGGATCATTTGTAATTAGAGGAAATAGAAGACTGTGTACGGATCATTTGTAATTAGAGGAAATAGAAGACTGCGCACAGATCATTTGTGATTAGAGAAAATAGAAGACTGTGTACGGATCATTTGTAATTAGAGGAAATAGAAGACTGCGTACGGATCATTTGTAATTAGAGGAAATAGAAGACTGCGTACAGATCATTTGTAATTAGAGGAAATAGAAGACTGCGTACGGATCGTTTGTAATTAGAGGAAATAGAAGACTGTGTACGGATCATTTGTAATTAGAGGAAATAGAAGACTGCGCACAGATCATTTGTGATTAGAGAAAATAGAAGACTGTGTACGGATCATTTGTAATTAGAGGAAATAGAAGACTGCGTACGGATCATTTGTAATTAGAGGAAATAGAAGACTGCGTACAGATCATTTGTAATTAGAGGAAATAGAAGACTGCGTACGGATCGTTTGTAATTAGAGGAAATAGAAGACTGCGCACAGATCATTTGTAATTAGAGGAAACAGAAGACTGTGTACGGATCATTTGTAATTAGAGGAAATAGAAGACTGCGTACATATCATTTGTAATTAGAGGAAATAGAAGACTGCGTACAGATCATTTGTAATTAGAGGAAATAGAAGACTGCGTACAGATCATTTGTAATTAGAGGAAACAGAAGACTGCGCACAGATCATTTGTGATTAGAGAAAATAGAAGACTGTGTACGGATCATTTGTAATTAGAGGAAATAGAAGACTGCGTACGGATCGTTTGTAATTAGAGGAAATAGAAGACTGCGTACATATCATTTGTAATTAGAGGAAATAGAGGACTGCGTACAGATCATTTGTAATTAGAGGAAATAGAAGACTGCGTACAGATCATTTGTAATTAGAGGAAACAGAAGACTGCGTACGGATCATTTGTAATTAGAAGAAATAGAAGACTGCGTACGGATCATTTGTAATTAGAGGAAACAGAAGACTGCGTACGGATCATTTGTAATTAGAGGAAATAGAAGACTGCGTACGGATCATTTGTAATTAGAGGAAACAGAAGACTGCGTACGGATCATTTGTAATTAGAGGAAACAGAAGACTGCGTACAGATCATTTGTAATTAGAGGAAATAGAAGACTGCGTACAGATCATTTGTAATTAGAGGAAATAGAAGACTGCGTACGGATCGTTTGTAATTAGAGGAAATAGAAGACTGCGTACAGATCGTTTGTAATTAGAGGAAATAGAAGACTGCGTACAGATCATTTGTAATTAGAGGAAACAGAAGACTGCGTACGGATCATTTGTAATTAGAGGAAATAGAAGACTGCGTACGGATCATTTGTAATTAGAGGAAATAGAAGACTGCGTACGGATCATTTGTAATTAGAGGAGATAGAAGACCGCGTACGGATCATTTGTAATTAGAGGAAATAGAAGACTGCGTACGGATCATTTGTAATTAGAGGAAATAGAAGACCGCGTACAGATCATTTGTAAATAGAGGAAATAGAAGACTGCGTACAGATCGTTTGTAATTAGAGGAAATAGAAGACCGCGTACAGATCATTTGTAATTAGAGGAAATAGAAGACTGCGTACGGATCATTTGTAATTAGAGGAAATAGAAGACTGCGTACAGATCATTTGTAATTAGAGGAAACAGAAGACTGCGTACGGATCATTTGTTATTAGAGGAAATAGAAGACAGCGTACGGATCATTTGTAATTAGAGGAAATAGAAGACTGCGTATGGATCATTTGTAATTAGAGGAAACAGAAGACCGCGTACAGATCATTTGTAATTAGAGGAAATAGAAGACTGCGTACGGATCATTTGTAATTAGAGGAAATAGAAGACTGCGTACGGATCATTTGTAATTAGAGGAAATAGAAGACTGCGTACGGATCATTTGTAATTAGAGGAAATAGAAGACTGCGTACAGATCATTTGTAATTAGAGGAAATAGAAGACTGCGTACGGATCATTTGTAATTAGAGGAAACAGAAGACTGCGTACGGATCATTAATAATTACAGGAAATAGAAGACTGCGTACAGATCATTTGTAATTAGAGGAAATGAAAGACTGCGTACGGATCATTTGTAATTAGAGGAAATAGAGGACTGCGTACGGATCATTTGTAATTAGAGGAAATAGAAGACTGCGTACGGATCATTTGTAATTATAGGAAACAGAAGACTGCGTACGGATCATTTGTAATTAGAGGAAATAGAAGACTGCGTACATATCATTTGTAATTAGAGGAAACAGAAGACTGCGTACGGATCATTTGTAATTAGAGAAAATAGAGGACTGCGTACGGATCATTAGTAATTAGAGGAAATAGAAGACTGCGTACGGATCATTTGTAATTAGAGGAAATAGAAGACTACGTGCGGATCATTTGTAATTAGAGGAAACAGAAGACTGGGTACGGATCATTTGTAATTAGAGGAAACAGAAGACTGCGTACGGATCTTTTGTAATTAGAGGAAATAGAAGACTGCGTACAGATCATTTGTAATTAGAGGAAATAGAAGACTGCGTACGGATCATTTGTAATTAGAGGAAATAGAAGACCGCGTACGGATCATTTGTAATTAGAGGAAATAGAAGACTGCGTGCGGATCATTTGTAATTAGAGGAAACAGAAGACTGCGTACGGATCATTTGTAATTAGAGGAAACAGAAGACTGCGTACGGATCATTTGTAATTTGAGGAAATAGAAGACTGCGTACGGATCATTTGTATTTAGAGGAAACAGAAGACTGCGTACAGATCATTTGTAATTAGAGGAAATAGAAGACTGCGTACAGATCACTTGTAATTAGAGGAAACAGAAGACTGCGTACGGATCATTAGTAATTACAGGAAATAGAAGACTGCGTACGGATCATGTGTAATTAGAGGAAATAGAAGACTGCGTACGTATCATTTGTAATTAGAGGAAATAGAAGACTGCGTGCGGATTATTTGTAATTAGAGGAAATAGAAGACTGCGTACGGATCATTTGTAATTAGGGGAAATAGAAGACTGCGTGCGGATCATTTGTAATTAGAGGAAATAGAAGACTGCGTACAGATCATTTGTAATTAGAGGAAATAGAAGACTGCGTACGGATCATTTGTAATTAGAGGAAATAGAAGACTGCGCACGGATCATTTGTAATTAGAGGAAACAGAAGACTGCGTACGGATCATTTGTAATTAGAGGAAATAGAAGACTGCGTACATATCATTTGTAATTAGAGGAAATAGAAGACCGCGTACAGATCATTTGTAATTAGAGGAAATAGAAGACTGCGTACGGATCATTTGTAATTAGAGGAAATAGAAGACTGCGTACAGATCATTTGTAATTAGAGAAAACAGAAGACTGCGTACGGATCATTAGTAATTAGTGGAAATAGAACACTGCGTACAGATCATTTGTAATTAGAGGAAATAGAAGACCACGTACGGATCATTTGTAATTAGAGGAAATAGAACACTGCGTACGGATCATTTGTAATTAGAGGAAACAGAAGACTGCGTACGGATCATTAGTAATTAGTGGAAATAGAACACTGCGTACAGATCATTTGTAATTAGAGGAAATAGAAGACTGCGTACGGATCATTTGTAATTAGAGGAAATAGAAGACTGCGTACGGATCATTTGTAATTAGAGGAAATAGAAGGTTGCGTGCGGATCATTTGTAATTAGAGGAAATAGAAGACTGCGTACATATCATTTGTAATTAGAGGAAACAGAAGACCGCGTACGGATCATTTGTAATTAGAGGAAATAGAAGACTGCGTACGGATCATTTGTAATTAGAGGAAACAGAAGACTGCATATAGATCGTTTCTAATTAGAGGAAATAGAAGACTGCGTACGGATCATTTGTAATTAGAGGAAATAGAAGACTGCGTACGGATCATTTGTAATTAGAGGAAATAGAAGACCGCGTACATATCGTTTGTAATTAGAGGAAATAGAAGACTGCGTACGGATCGTTTGTAATTAGAGGAAATAGAAGACTGCGTACGGATCATTTGTAATTAGAGGAAATAGAAGACTGCGTACGGATCATTTGTAATTAGAGGAAACAGAAGACTGCGTACGGATCATTTGTAATTAGAGGAAATAGAAGACTGCGTACGGATCATTTGTAATTAGAGGAAATAGAAGACCACGTACGGATCATTTGTATTTAGAGGAAATAGAAGACCGCGCACGGATCATTTGTAATTAGAGGAAATAGAAGACTGCGTACAGATCATTTGTAATTAGAGGAAATAGAAGACTGCGTACAGATAATTTGTAATTAGAGGAAATAGAAGACTGCGTACAGATCATTTGTAATTAGAGGAAATAGAAGATTGCGTACGGATCATTTGTAATTAGAGGAAATAGAGGACTGCGTACGGATCATTTGTAATTAGAGGAAATAGAAGACTGCGTACGGATCATTTGTAATTAGAGGAAATAGAAGACTGCGTACGGATCATTTGTAATTAGAGGAAATAGAAGACTGCGTACGGATCATTTGTAATTAGAGGAAATAGAAGATTGTGTACGGATCATTTGTAATTAGAGGAAATAGAGGACTGCGTACGGATCATTTGTAATTAGAGGAAATAGAGGACTGCGTACGGATAATTTGTAATTAGAGGAAATAGAGGACTGCGTACGGATCATTTGTACTTAGAGGAAATAGACGACTGCGTACGGATCATTTGTAATTAGAGGAAATGATCCGTACGCAGTCTTCTGTTTCCTCTAATTACAAACGATCCGTACGCAGTCTTCTGTTTCCTCTAATTACAAATGATCTGTACGCGGTCTTCTATTTCCTCTAATTACAAACGATCCGTACGCAGTCTTCGATTTCCTCTAATTACAAATGATCCGTACGCAGTCTTCTATTTACTCTAATTACAAATTATCCGTACGCAGTCTTCTGTTTCCTCTAATTACAAATGATATGTACGCGGTCTTCTATTTCCTCTAATTACAAACGATCTGTACGCAGTCTTCTATTTCCTCTAATTACAAATGATCCGTACGCAGTCTTATGTTTCCTCTAATTACAAATGATCCGTACGCAGTCTTCTATTTCCTCTAATTACAAATTATCTGTACGCAGTCTTCTATTTCCTCTAATTACAAACGATCCGTACGCAGTCTTCTATTTCCTCTAATTACAAACGATCCGTACGCAGTCTTCTATTTCCTCTAATTACAAATGATCTGTACGCAGTCTTCTATTTCCTCTAATTACAAACGATCCATACGCAGTTTTCTATTTCCTCTAATTACAAATGATCCGTACGCGGTCTTCTATTTCCTCTAATTACAAATGATATGTACGCAGTCCTCTATTTCCTCTAATTACAAATGATCCGTACGCAGTCTTCTATTTCCTCTAATAACAAATGATCCGTACGCAGTCTTCTATTTCCTCTAATTACAAATGATCTGTACGAGGTCTTCTATTTCCTCTAATTACAAACGATCCGTACGCAGTCTTCTATTTCCTCTAATTACAAATGATCCGTACTCGGTCTTCTATTTCCTCTAATTACAAATGATCCGTACGCAGTCTTCTATTTCCTCTAATTACAAATGATCCGTACGCGGTCTTCTATTTCCTCTAATTACAAATGGTATGTACTCAGTCCTCTTTTTCCTCTAATTACAAATGATCCGTACGCAGTCTTCTATTTCCTCTAATTACAAATGATCCGTACGCAGTCTTCTGTTTCCTCTAATTACAAATGATCTGTACGCAGTCTTCTATTTCCTCTAATTACAAATGATCCGTACGCAGTCTTCTATTTCCTCTAATTACAAATGATCCGTACGCAGTCTTCTATTTCCTCTAATTACAAATGATCCGTACACGGTCTTCTATTTCCTCTAATTACACATGATATGTACGCAGTCTTCTATTTCTCTAATTACAAATGATCCGTACGCAGTCTTCTATTTCCTCTAATTACAAATGATTCGTACGCAGTCTTCTAGTTCCTCTAATTACAAATGATCCGTACGCAGTCTTCTATTTCCTCTAATTAAAAATGATATGTACGCAGTCTTCTATTTCCTCTAATTACAAATATCCGTGCGCAGTCTTCTATTTCCTCTAATTACAAATGATATGTACGCAGTCTTCTATTTCCTCTAATTACAAATGATCCGTACGCAGTCTTCTATTTCCTCTAATTACAAACGATCCGTACGCAGTCTTCTATTTCCTCTAATTACAAACGATCCGTACGCAGTCTTCTATTTCCTCTAATTACAAATGATCCGTACGCGGTCTTCTATTTCCTCTAATTACAAATGATCTGTATGCAGTCTTCTATTTCCTCTAATTACAAACGATCCGTACGCAGTTTTCTATTTCCTCTAATTACAAATGATCCATACGCAGTTTTCTATTTCCTCTAATTACAAATGATCCGTACGCGGTCTTCTATTTCCTCTAATTACAAATGATATGTACGCAGTCCTCTATTTCCTCTAATTACAAATGATCCGTACGCAGTCTTCTATTTCCTCTAATAACAAATGATCCGTATGCAGTCTTCTATTTCCTCTAATTACAAATGATCTGTACGCGGTCTTCTATTTCCTCTAATTACAAACGATCCGTACGCAGTCTTCTATTTCCTCTAATTACAAATGATCCGTACGCAGTCTTATGTTTCCTCTAATTACAAATGATCCGTACGCAGTCTTCTATTTCCTCTAATTACAAATGATCTGTATGCAGTCTTCTATTTCCTCTAATTACAAACGATCCGTACGCAGTTTTCTATTTCCTCTAATTACAAATGATCCATACGCAGTCCTCTATATCCTCTAATTACAAATGATCCGTACGCAGTCTTCTGGTTCCTCTAATTACAAATGATTCGTACGCAGTCTTCTAGTTCGTCTAATTACAAATGATTCGTACGCAGTCTTCTAGTTCGTCTAATTACAAATGATCTGTACGCAGTCTTCTATTTCCTCTAATTACAAATGATCCGTACGCAGTCTTCTATTTTCTCTAATTACAAATGATCCGTACGCAGTCTTCTGTTTCCTCTAATTACAAATGATCAGTACGCAGTCTTCTATTTCCTCTAATTACAAATGATCCGTACGCAGTCTTCTGTTTCCTCTAATTACAAATGATCTGTACGCAGTTTTCTATTTCCTCTAATTACAAATGATCCGTAAGCAGCCTTCTGTTTCCTCTCCCAACTCCCTGAATGATTTAAATCACTCCTCCATTGAAATCACCCAATGGGACCAGTAACTCCGTACTTAAGCTCCCTTAAGGAGAAAGGGCGGGAATCAGGAAGCAGGAAGTGGAGGAGTGACAGTTGAAAACAGACAGTTAGTGAGGTGACTGAAGAGATGAAAAGAGTTAACCCTTTGAGTGCCAGAGGGGTACACAACGCATTGCAAATCAATGTGTTGCGTACCCCTCTGACACTGAAAGGGTTAAATAAAAGAGTGCTATTAAGTTTATCCCTGAGTTTGTATTTTATGGAAACATTACACCCTCGTACTAACACAGAGAGTATGGAGGGTTACAGTTATCTGTGGGAGGTGACACAGAGTGTATGGAGGGTTACAGTTATCTGTGGGAGGTGACACAGAGTGTATGGAGGGTTACAGTTATCTGTGGGAGGTGACACACAGTGTATGGAGGGTTACAGTTACCTGTGGGAGGTGACACAGAGTGTATGGAGGGTTACAGTTATCTGTGGGAGGTGACACAGTGTGTATGGAGGGTTACAGTTATCTGTGGGAGGTGACACAGTGTATGGAGGGTTACAGTTATCTGTGGGAGGTGACACACAGTGTGTATGGAGGGTTACAGTTATATGTGGGAGGTGACACACAGTGTATGGAGGGTTACAGTTATCTGTGGGAGTTAACACAGTGTATGGAGGGTTACAGTTATCTGTGGGAGGTGACACAGTGTATGGAGGGTTACAGTTATCTGTGGGAGGTGACACATAGTGTATGGAGGGTTACAGTTATCTGTGGGAGGTGACACAGTGTGTATGGAGGGTTACAGTTATCTGTGAGAGGTGACACCATGTATGGAGGGTTACAGTTATCTGTGGGAGGTGACACAGTGTGTATGGAGGGTTACAGTTATATGTGGGAGGTGACACACAGTGTATGGAGGGTTACAGTTATCTGTGGGAGGTAACACAGTGTATGGAGGGTTACAGTTATCTGTGGGAGGTGACACAGTGTATGGAGGGTTACAGTTATCTGTGGGAGGTGACACAGTGTATGGAGGGTTACAGTTATCTGTGGGAGGTGACACATAGTGTATGGAGGGTTACAGTTATCTATGGGAGGTGACACAGTGTTTATGGAGGGTTACAGTTATCTGTGGGAGGTGACACAGTGTATGGAGGGTTACAGTTATCTGTGGGAGGTGACACACAGTGTATGGAGGGTTACAGTTATCTGTGGGAGGTGACACACAGTGTATGGAGGGTTACAGTTATCTGTGGGAGGTGACACAGAGTGTATGGAGGGTTACAGTTATCTGTGGGAGGTGACACAGTGTATGGAGGGTTACAGTTATCTATGGGAGGTGACACAGTGTGTATGGAGGGTTACAGTTATCTGTGGGAGGTGACACAGTGTATGGAGGGTTACAGTTATCTGTGGGAGGTGACACAGAGTGTATGGAGGGTTACAGTTATCTGTGGGAGGTGACACAGTGTGTATGGAGGGTTACAGTTATCTGTGGAAGGTGACACAGTGTGTATGGAGGGTTACAGTTATCTGTGAGAGGTGACACCGTGTATGGAGGGTTACAGTTATCTGTGGGAGGTGACACAGTGTGTATGGAGGGCTACAGTTATCTGTGGGAGGTGACACACAGTGTGTATGGAGGGTTACAGTTATCTGTGAGAGGTGACACCGTGTATGGAGGGTTACAGTTATCTGTGGGAGGTGACACAGTGTATGGAGGGTTACAGTTATCTGTGGGAGGTGACACAGTGTGTATGGAGGGTTACAGTTATATGTGGGAGGTGACACACAGTGTATGGAGGGTTACAGTTATCTGTGTGAGTTGACACAGTGTGTATGGAGGGTTACAGTTATCTGTGGGAGGTGACGCAGTGTGTATGGAGGGTTACAGTTATCTGTGGGAGGTGACACACAGTGTATGGAGGGTTACATTTATCTGTGGGATTTAACACAGTGTATGGAGGGTTACAGTTATCTGTGGGAGGTGACACAGTGTATGGAGGGTTACAGTTATCTGTGGGAGGTGACACATAGTGTATGGAGGTTTTCAGTTATCTGTGGGAGGTGACACAATGTGTATGGAGGGTTACAGTTATCTGTGAGAGGTGACACCGTGTATGGAGGGTTACAGTTATCTGTGGGAGGTGACACAGTGTGTATGGAGGGTTACAGTTATATGTGGGAGGTAACACAGTGTATGGAGGGTTACAGTTATCTGTGGGAGGTGACACAGTGTATGGAGGGTTACAGTTATCTGTGGGAGGTGACACAGTGTATGGAGGGTTACAGTTATCTGTGGGAGGTGACACATAGTGTATGGAGGGTTACAGTTATCTGGGGGAGGTGACACAGTGTGTATGGAGGGTTACAGTTATCTGTGGGAGGTGACACAGTGTATGGAGGGTTACAATTATCTGTGGGAGGTGACACAGAGTGTATGGAGGGTTACAGTTATCTGTGGGAGGTGACACAGTGTGTATAGAGGGTTACAGTTATCTGTGGGAGGTGACACAGTGTCTATAGAGGGTTACAGTTATCTGTGGGAGGTGACACAGTGTCTATAGAGGGTTACAGTTATCTGTGGGAGGTGAAACAGAATGTATGGAGGTTACAGTTATCTGTGAGAGGTGACACAGTGTGTATGGAGGGTTACAGTTATCTGTGGGAGGTGACACAGTATGTATGGAGGGTTACAATTATCTGTGGGAGGTGATACAGAGTGTATGGAGGGTTACAGTTATCTGTGGGAGGTGACACAGTGTGTATAGAGGGTTACAGTTATCTGTGGGAGGTGACACAGTGTCTATAGAGGGTTACAGTTATCTGTGGGAGGTGACACAGTGTGTATGGAGGGTTACAGTTATCTGTGGGAGGTGACACACAGTGTATGGAGGGTTACAGTTATCTGTGGGAGGTGACACACAGTGTATGGAGGGTTACAGTTATCTGTGGGAGGTGACACAGAGTGTATGGAGGGTTACAGTTATCTGTGGGAGGTGACATACAGTGTATGGAGGGTTACTGTTAGCTGTGGGAGGTGACACATAGTGTATGGAGGGTTACAGTTATCTGTGGGAGGTGACACAGAGTGTATGGAGGGTTACAGTTATCGGTGGGAGGTGACACTGTGTATGGAGGGTTACCGTTATCTGTGGGAGGTGACACACAGTGTATGGAGGGTTACAGTTATCTGTGGGAGGTGACACACAGTGTATGGAGGGTTACAGTTATCTGTGGGAGGTGACACAGTGTATATGGAGGGTTACAGTTATCTGTGGGAGGTGACACGGTGTGTATGGAGGATTACAGTTATCTGTGGGAGGTGACACAGTGTATGGAGGGTTATATTTATCTGTGGGAGGTGACACAGTGTATGGGGGGTTACAGTTATCTGTGGGAATTGACACAGAGTGTATGGAGGGTTACAGTTATCTGTGGGAGGTGAAACAGAATGTATGGAGGGTTACAGTTATCTGTGAGAGGTGACACAGTGTGTATGGAGGGTTACAGTTATCTGTGGGAGGTGACACAGTGTGTGTGGAGGGTTACAATTATCTGTGGGAGGTGACACAGAGTGTATGGAGAGTTACAGTTATCGGTGGGAGGTGACACTGTGTATGGAGGGTTACCGTTATCTGTGGGAGGTGACACACAGTGTATGGAGGGTTACAGTTATCTGTGGGAGGTGACACAGTGTATGGAGGGTTACAGTTATCTGTGGGAGGTGAAACAGTGTGTTTGTGAAGTAATGATCCTGAGTGAGAGTGTGTGTGGACCAGGAGAAGTTATTGATATCCCCTACTTCAGGAGCGAGTGGCAGCTATATTTTTTTGTCAGTTGGATAGTGGTGGGCGGGCTGGAGGGGGCGGACCAACTCCCTGTATGATAAACACGCCCCCATTGAATCTCCCAATGGGAGAAGTAATGTCCCCATTGAATCATAGTAATGTCCCCTTTGAATCACCCAATGGGAGTTGTGTCTCCTAAAGAGACATAAATTATGTAATGAGGCATTCTGTTCAATGTGTGTTTGTTTTCTGAGGAGACATAAATTATGTTCTGTGTGTGAGGTACCATAAATTATGCAATGAGGCTTATTGTTTTATATAGATAGATAGATAGATAGATAGATAGATAGATAATTAGGTTACAGTGTTTGTGTATGTTATTGTATCAGATGTACAGTATATATATATATAATTAGATTACAGTGTATATATATATATATATATATATATATATATATATATAATTAGGTTACAGTGTATATATATATATATATATATATATATATATATATATATATATGTATAATTAGGTTACAGTGTGTGTATATATATATATATATATATATATATATATATATATATATATATATATATAATTAGGTTACAGTGTATATATATATATATATATATATATATATATATATAATTAGGTTACAGTGTATATATATATATATATATATATATATATATATATATATATATATATGTATAATTAGGTTACAGTGTGTGTATATATATATATATATATATATATATATATATATATATATATATATATAATTAGGTTACAGTGTATATATATATATATAATTAGGTTACAGTGTGTGTATATATATATATATATATATATATATATATATATATATATATATATATTAGGTTACAGTGTATATATATATATATAATTAGGTTACAGTGTGTGTGAGATAGCTGATAACTGACAGAGCTCTCTCTGTTTTGCAGGACGTGCATTGAGATGCAAGGTAATATTTATTCTTTTATATCTACATATACACATATACAAACATGTATGTAGCACACACATGTGAAACACACTGGCATGAATGCTTGTATGTAGTACACACACCATTGGCTCACACACATATACACAGATAACCACAAATGTAGTACACACACACATACGCACGCACACACTGCTATGTTACTCACTAGCTGCTGGACACCATGAGATAATGATGGATCTCGTAGGAGTCTCCTCCTGAATGTGACATAAAGAACATCTCAAGGGAGGATTAGGAAGATGCACATAAGATGTCACAATTCTTGATCATTCCAGTAATGCAGTGTCCACTTATATATTTTATCAGGGATGACTCCCCTTAGTTCCTCCCACACAGCCTAGCATGTAGCGGATATCCCACTTTATCCCTCCAATGTTGTCTCAGTGTTGGATGACAGAAAACCAAGACTGCTGGACTCTTTACGTCACACCTCCTTCCGTCCTTCCCATAACAACAGAACACTAATGAATGACATGTAGGGAAACAAACAACATCAAAGAGAGAGGAAAGATTAGAGGAAAGGAGCATTAGACTTCAGCAGAGGAATGGGATTTTTACAGTAAGTTCTGTTAAATTGCGGAACTCCTTGCCCAAGCATGTGGTAATGGCAGATACAATGGATACATTTAAGATAAGATTAGATGCATTTCTACCACAAAGGAACATACAGAGTTATATTATGTATTAGTATGTAAAACAGAGTAATACCCTTTTAGGGCAATACCCATTTAGGAGTTGGGAAGGATTACATAATTCTAGTTTTCTTAGTAATACTGTGGCAAAGGTTGAACTTGATGAACAAATGTATTTTTTCAACAAAATTTATTATGTAACTATGTAAGAAATATATCATGTGCGCTTCCAGCTGATGAGTATTTCATCAAGATTCTAGAGATGTGATGGCCTAGCTGGTCTGGAATTCATAGGAGTAGCTGAAGGATCGGTGCCGGAGTCCACTGATGATGGAAGTGCAGCTCTGAAGTTGAAACAGCCGGTTAGGCAAGAGATGCTGTGAGGAGCTAGGTATTGCCATACACAAAGAGGGAAAATGTCACCTTCCTCTCATGAGGATGAACATGATTTCCTTGATATAGATAAAAGTGGTGCTGGACACAAACTGGTCAACATGTCACCACCGCAGACCTTGGTCTGTCTTGATAACATCTGGGAACTTTGTATTCGAACTATGGAGCCAGCAGTCCATTGAGTAGGCCCCTGACAACAGGGAGCCCAAATTATATCGCCCAAAGCACAGAAATGTTCCCTTTTTCATCATACAAAATGAGTGATTTTGCATCATTTCAGATATAAATGAACAAAGGGCATCCAACTTCGTCCAAAAGTGTCTTCAAAACAAGAGAAGGGCTGGAGACACCCCAGTCGTATAAAGAAAAAAAGAGAAGGTGCTTCTGGTACAATAAAGTTTTATAACGGTGTTCTCACCACTTAAGAATACAGACACACAGAACTAATGTTCAGCTTAACACATGTGTTAACTGAAGTCTGTGCAGAGGGGATTTTATGACTGTCCCCTCAGCAGTATCAATGTCAAAGGAATCTTCTTATCTCATAAGGGCTGCTCCTCAGTACAACCAATCAGAAGCCAGGAACATAATGGATAAAAGAAACAAAAACAAGGGCTCCCTCTTGTTTGTCTCTTTTATCCATTAGCACCCTTGTCATGGCATGCAATGTGGTGCAACAAGCCAACAGGAAATCATTTAGGGTCTAGTCTGGCAATGCCAAAGTCGGGGAGAAAGCAATGAGGATGGCTTTGTATGTTTGGACAAAGTGTTCAGCAAGCCAATTCAAAGCAGGAGATAAGGGGCAGTAGGCATGTGGTGAACACACTGGGCACAAGGTAGTTTTGAAATAAATATGCGGTAAAGTATACTGAGGACCATTTTCTGCGACAAGGAGCTTTGGAAATCCAAAGGTCACAAAAATTCCCCAAGGGCTTCACTTGTAACCTCAGAGCTGCGGAAGGCATTGGCAACACGTCAGGACATTTGAAATGTGCATCAATAAGGATAAGGCATTTGAAAAGTCCTGCAAACTCCATGTGTATACTCTCTCCCAAGTTACGTCCATTGCTGAATCTGTGAGGGAGGCAAGTGCCACCCAGGTGGTGAGATGCTCGTCTATCTTGGGCTACCAGAATGATGGGCTCACTGTTTTATTCCGACCACTAACTCCCTGGTGACTTTCGTGAAATAGTTCCAATGTAGACTTTTAGCGTGAGGCAGGAAGAACTCTCTAACCCCACATGATGCAACATTCTTGAATGGCGGGATACAGTTTGCATAAATATGATGGCAACAAAACTGCAGGTTAGCCGGTTTGGATGAATGCATAAACCTGGCACTGGCTATTCTGTACTGCAGTAGCAATAACGTTCAATGCACATTCTGCAGTAAATCGTATGTCTTGATTCTCAGATACTAGGGGATCCTTAGACAACAGTGCGTCATGTTGGTAAGAAGGGGACTGAAGAGGAAGGCACCACACAGAATCGGCATGTTTGTGATGATGTCTGTACTGAATATTATAGTCAAAGGGGCCCAGATAAGAGGAATATTGTTGTAATCTGGCTGCCATTGTAGATGTCAGGACTGAAATGGAGAGTAGGGGTTTCTGATCTGTGATGAGAGTAAAGTGCCAGAGATATAGACCTCGACTTAACTAGTCCCAATGGCTGGAAAAACAACTGACAAAGCGCGGTACGCTATTCAATTACCTGTGCTATGAAAAAATGGTGGATAAAAAACCCTGTTTGGCGATAAGGTTAGCTATGTTTTCACCCATAGAATATAATAGAAACACCACAAGGTGCCATTGCATGCGTTAGCCCTTAAGATCCATTAAGGGACCCACTTTATCATCGGAAATATAAGACCAAGTTTTTTATTGGATCTTAAATCAGCCAACGCAACAATTCAAAGAAAAAAAAAAAGTGAAAAAAACATAAGTCCCCAGTGGCCCTAAGACCCAATATCCATACATCCAAAGCACGGCAAAAACGCTTCCGATGTTAGTAGAATTAACCCTATGAGTGCAAGTGGGGTATGCTTACACCATTGGCACTCACGGGGTTAATCTAAGTTACAAAGCACCATCCCCTGAATAGAAACACTTACAATTAATCCTGATGTCCAGTGCAGTTTTCAGCACCCTGGTCATCTACTGCCATCTTCTCTCTTCCTTCTTCTCTCTTACTTCTTCTTCTCTCTTCCTTCTTCTTCCTTCTTTTCTCTTCCTTCTTCTCTCTTCCTTCTTCTCTCTTCCTTCTTCTCTCTTCCTTCTTCTCTCTTCCTTCTTCTCCCTTCCTTCTCTCTTCCTTCTTCTCTCTTCCTTCTTCTCCTTTCCTTCTCCCTTCCTTCTTCTCCTTTCCTTCTCTCTTCCTTCTTCTCTCTTCCTTCTTCTCCCTTCCTTCTTCTCCTTTCCTTCTCTCTTCCTTCTTCTCTCTTCCTTCTTCTCCCTTCCTTCTTCTCCTTTCCTTCTCCCTTCCTTCTTCTCCTTTCCTTCTCTCTTCCTTCTTCTCTCTTCCTTCTTCTCCTTTCCTTCTCTCTTCCTTCTTCTCTCTTCCTTCTTCTCCTTTCCTTCTTCTCTCTTCCTTCTTCTCTCTTCCTTCTTCTCCTTTCCTTCTCTCTTCCTTCTTCTCTCTTCCTTCTTCTCCTTTCCTTCTCTCTTCCTTCTTCTCTCTTCCTTCTTCTCCTTTCCTTCTTCTCTCTTCCTTCTTCTCTCTTCCTTCTTCTCCTTTCCTTCTCCCTTCCTTCTTCTCTCTTCCTTCTTCTCCTTTCCTTCTTCTCTCTTCCTTCTTCTCTCTTCCTTCTTCTCCTTTCCTTCTCTCTTCCTTCTTCTCTCTTCCTTCTTCTCCTTTCCTTCTCTCTTCCTTCTTCTCTCTTCCTTCTTCTCCCTTCCTTCTTCTCCTTTCCTTCTCTCTTCCTTCTTCTCTCTTCCTTCTTCTCCCTTCCTTCTTCTCCTTTCCTTCTCCCTTCCTTCTTCTCCTTTCCTTCTCTCTTCCTTCTTCTCTCTTCCTTCTTCTCCTTTCCTTCTCTCTTCCTTCTTCTCTCTTCCTTCTTCTCCTTTCCTTCTTCTCTCTTCCTTCTTCTCCTTTCCTTCTTCTCTCTTCCTTCTTCTCTCTTCCTTCTTCTCTCTTCCTTCTTCTCCTTTCCTTCTCTCTTCCTTCTTCTCTCTTCCTTCTTCTCCTTTCCTTCTCTCTTCCTTCTTCTCTCTTCCTTCTTCTCCCTTCCTTCTTCTCCTTTCCTTCTCCCTTCCTTCTTCTCCTTTCCTTCTCTCTTCCTTCTTCTCTCTTCCTTCTTCTCCCTTCCTTCTTCTCCTTTCCTTCTCTCTTCCTTCTTCTCCTTTCCTTCTCTCTTCCTTCTCCTCCCTTCCTTCTTCTCCCTTCCTTCTTCTCCCTTCCTTCTTCCTCCCTTCTTCTCCCTTCCTTCTTCCTCCCTTCTTCTCCCTTCCTTCTTCTCTCATCCTTCTTCTGTCTTCCTTCTTCTCCCTTCCTTCTTCTCCCTTCCTTCCTTCTCTCTTCCTTCTTCTCTCTTCCTTCTTCTCTCTTCCTTCTTCTCCTTTCCTTCTCTCTTCCTTCTTCTCCCTTCCTTCTTCTCTCTTCCTTCTCTCTTCCTTCTTCTCCCTTCCTTCTTCTCCTTTCCTTCTCCCTTCCTTCTTCTCCTTTCCTTCTCTCTTCCTTCTTCTTCCTTCCTTCTTCTCCTTTCCTTCTCTCTTCCTTCTCCTCCCTTCCTTCTTCTCCCTTCCTTCTTCTCCCTTCCTTCTTCCTCCCTTCTTCTCCCTTCCTTCTTCCTCCCTTCTTCTCCCTTCCTTCTTCTCTCATCCTTCTTCTGTCTTCCTTCTTCTCCCTTCCTTCTTCTCCCTTCCTTCTTCTCTCTTCCTTCTTCTCTCTTCCTTCTTCTCCCTTCCTTCTTCTCTCTTCCTTCTTCCTTCCTTCTTCTCCTTTCCTTCTTCTCTCTTCCTTCTTCTCTCTTCCTTCTCTCTTCCTTCTTCTCCCTTCCTTCTTCTCCTTTCCTTCTCTCTTCCTTCTTCTCTCTTCCTTCTTCTCCTTTCCTTCTCTCTTCCTTCTTCTCTCTTCCTTCTTCTCCTTTCCTTCTTCTCTCTTCCTTCTTCTCTCTTCCTTCTCTCTTCCTTCTTCTCCCTTCCTTCTTCTCCTTTCCTTCTCTCTTCCTTCTTCTCTCTTCCTTCTTCTCCCTTCCTTCTTCTCTCTTCCTTCTTCCTTCCTTCTTCTCTCTTCCTTCTTCTCTCTTCCTTCTTCTCTCTTCCTTCTCTCTTCCTTCTTCTCCCTTCCTTCTTCTCCTTTCCTTCTCTCTTCCTTCTTCTCTCTTCCTTCTTCTCTCTTCCTTCTTCTCTCTTCCTTCTTCTCCCTTCCTTCTTCTCCCTTCCTTCTTCCTTCCTTCTTCTCCCTTCCTTCTTCTCTCTTCCTTCTCTCTTCCTTCTTCTCTCATCCTTCTTCTCTCTTCCTTCTTCTCCCTTCCTTCTTCTCTCATCCTTCTTCTCCCTTCCTTCTTCTCCCTTCCTTCTTCTCTCTTCCTTCTTCTCTCTTCCTTCTCTCTTCCTTCTTCTCTCTTCCTTCTCTCTTCCTTCTTCTCCCTTCCTTCTTCTCTCTTCCTTCTTCTCTCTTCCTTCTCTCTTCCTTCTTCTCTCTTCCTTCTCTCTTCCTTCTTCTCTCTTCCTTCTTCTCCCTTCCTTCTTCTCCTTTCCTTCTCCCTTCCTTCCTTCTCTCTTCCTTCTTCTCCCTTCCTTCTTCTCTCTTCCTTCTCTCTTCCTTCTTCTCCCTTCCTTCTTCTCCTTTCCTTCTCTCTTCCTTCTTCTCCCTTCCTTCTTCTCTCTTCCTTCTTCTCCCTTCCTTCTTCCTTCCTTCTTCTCCCTTCCTTCTTCTCTCATCCTTCTCTCTTCCTTCTTCTCTCTTCCTTCTTCTCCTTTCCTTCTTCTGTCTTCCTTCTTCTCTCTTCCTTCTTCTCCCTTCCTTCTTCCTTCCTTCTTCTCCCTTCCTTCTTCTCTCATCCTTCTCTCTTCCTTCTTCTCTCTTCCTTCTCTCTTCCTTCTTCTCTCTTCCTTCTCTCTTCCTTCTTCTCCCTTCCTTCTTCTCTCTTCCTTCTTCTCCTTTCCTTCTCTCTTCCTTCTCCTCCCTTCCTTCTTCTCCTTTCCTTCTTCTGTCTTCCTTCTTCTCTCTTCCTTCTTCTCCCTTCCTTCTTCTCCCTTCCTTCTTCCTTCCTTCTTCTCCCTTCCTTCTTCTCTCATCCTTCTCTCTTCCTTCTTCTCTCTTCCTTCTTCTCTCTTCCTTCTCTCTTCCTTCTTCTCTCTTCCTTCTTCTCCTTTCCTTCTCTCTTCCTTCTTCTCTCTTCCTTCTTCTCCCTTCCTTCTTCTCCTTTCCTTCTCTCTTCCTTCTTCTCTCTTCCTTCTTCTCCCTTCCTTCTTCTCCCTTCCTTCTTCCTTCCTTCTTCTCCCTTCCTTCTTCTCTCATCCTTCTTCTCTCTTCCTTCTTCTCCCTTCCTTCTTCCTTCCTTCTTCTCCCTTCCTTCTTCTCTCATCCTTCTCTCTTCCTTCTTCTCTCTTCCTTCTTCTCTCTTCCTTCTCTCTTCCTTCTTCTCTC
Organism: Rhinophrynus dorsalis; assembly: GCA_037306005.1. NCBI lineage: Eukaryota > Metazoa > Chordata > Amphibia > Anura > Rhinophrynidae > Rhinophrynus > Rhinophrynus dorsalis. The sequence continues at coordinate 2,146,726 of CM074724.1, read as the reverse complement.
TTCCTTCTTCTCCCTTCCTTCTTCTCCTTTCCTTCTCTCTTCCTTCTTCTCTCTTCCTTCTTCTCCCTTCCTTCTTCTCCCTTCCTTCTTCCTTCCTTCTTCTCCCTTCCTTCTTCCTTCCTTCTTCTCCCTTCCTTCTTCTCTCATCCTTCTTCTCTCTTCCTTCTTCTCCTTTCCTTCTTCTCTCTTCCTTCTTCTCCTTTCCTTCTCTCTTCCTTCTCCTCCCTTCCTTCTTCTCCTTTCCTTCTCTCTTCCTTCTTCTCTCTTCCTTCTTCTCCCTTCCTTCTTCTCCCTTCCTTCTTCCTTCCTTCTTCTCCCTTCCTTCTTCTCTCATCCTTCTTCTTCCTTCCTTCTTCTCTCTTCCTTCTTCTCTATTCCTTCTCTCTTCCTTCTTCTCCCTTCCTTCTTCTCTCATCCTTCTTCTTCCTTCCTTCTTCTCTCTTCCTTCTTCTCTATTCCTTCTCTCTTCCTTCTTCTCTCTTCCTTCTCTCTTCCTTCTTCTCCTTTCCTTCTCTCTTCCTTCTTCTCTCTTCCTTCTTCTCCCTTCCTTCTTCTCCCTTCCTTCTTCCTTCCTTCTTCTCCCTTCCTTCTTCTCTCATCCTTCTTCTCTCTTCCTTCTTCTCCCTTCCTTCTTCTCTCTTCCTTCTTCTCCTTTCCTTCTCTCTTCCTTCTCCTCCCTTCCTTCTTCTCCCTTCCTTCTTCTCCTTTCCTTCTTCTGTCTTCCTTCTTCTCTTCCTTCTTCTCTCTTCCTTCTTCTCTCTTCCTTCTCTCTTCCTTCTTCTCCTTTCCTTCTCTCTTCCTTCTTCTCTCTTCCTTCTTCTTCCTTCCTTCTTCTCCCTTCCTTCTTCTCTCATCCTTCTTCTCTCTTCCTTCTTCTCCCTTCCTTCTTCTCTCTTCCTTCTTCTCCTTTCCTTCTCTCTTCCTTCTTCTCCCTTCCTTCTTCTCCTTTCCTTCTTCTGTCTTCCTTCTTCTCCCTTCCTTCTTCTCTCTTCCTTCTTCTCCTTTCCTTCTCTCTTCCTTGTCCTCCCTTCCTTCTTCTCCCTTCCTTCTTCTCCTTTCCTTCTTCTGTCTTCCTTCTTCTGTCTTCCTTCTTCTCCCTTCCTTCTTCTTCCTTCCTTCCTTCTCTCTTCCTTCTTCTCTCTTCCTTCTTCTCTCTTCCTTCTTGTCCCTTCCTTCTTCTCTCTTCCTTCTTCTCCCTTCCTTCTTCTTCCTTCCTTCTCTCTTCCTTCTCTCTTCCTTCTTCTCCCTTCCTTCTTCTCCCTTCCTTCTTCTCTCTTCCTTCTTCTCTCTTCCTTGTCTCTTCCTTCTTCTCCCTTCCTTCTTCTCTCTTCCTTCTTCTCCCTTCCTTCTTCTCTCTTCCTTCTTCTCTCTTCCTTGTCTCTTCCTTCTTCTCTCTTCCTTCTTCTCCTTTCCTTCTTCTCCCTTCCTTCTTCTTCCTTCCTTCTCTCTTCCTTCTCTCTTCCTTCTTCTCCCTTCCTTCTTCTCCCTTCCTTCTTCTCTCTTCCTTCTTCTCTCTTCCTTCTCTCTTCCTTCTTCTCCCTTCCTTCTTCTTCCTTCCTTCTCTCTTCCTTCTTCTTCCTTCCTTCTCTCTTCCTTCTTCTCTCTTTCTTCTTCTCCCTTCCTTCTTCTCCCTTCCTTCCTTCTCTCTTCCTTCTTCTCTCTTCCTTCTTCTCTCTTCCTTCTTCTCCTTTCCTTCTCTCTTCCTTCTTCTCCCTTCCTTCTTCTCTCTTCCTTCTCTCTTCCTTCTTCTCCCTTCCTTCTTCTCCTTTCCTTCTCCCTTCCTTCTTCTCCTTTCCTTCTCTCTTCCTTCTTCTTCCTTCCTTCTTCTCCTTTCCTTCTCTCTTCCTTCTCCTCCCTTCCTTCTTCTCCCTTCCTTCTTCTCCCTTCCTTCTTCCTCCCTTCTTCTCCCTTCCTTCTTCCTCCCTTCTTCTCCCTTCCTTCTTCTCTCATCCTTCTTCTCCCTTCCTTGTTCTCTCTTTCTTCTTCTCTCTTCCTTCTTCTCCCTTCCTTCTTCTCCCTTCCTTCTTCCTTCTTCCTTCTTCTCCCTTCCTTCTTCTCCCTTCCTTCTTCTCCCCTCTCTCTTCTCTGTCTCCGTTGCATCATGCCTGTGAAAAAATAAAAGAATATTTAAAGCAGAACTACCACCGCAAAACAACTTTAGTGTAAATAACTCCCCATCTGGTGACTAGCTGCTTGGTATCTCAGTCACCGATTGTTAGCTTTTTTCCTTTGATGTTCCCACAATTCACGTTATTTAGCATGAGTTTTGGGAATTTATCAAACAAAAGGGATGTTTGGCCAAGAGTCCTTTTCTGTGTCCTAACGGCCATTCAGTAGGATGGTTTAGTACTGACTTAGACACTTTTTTGTCGACCGGCTGTGTTAGGTTAATTAATTGAATGGAGACCATAATTAGAATTTTTGTAATGTCCTTATAATGACCAGTGCCTCCTTATGATTTTGTGAACTGATTCTCTCATCTGGACCTATGGACTGCAAATCTACAGCTTTTCAGACCCTTCTGGCATAATGTGTAAGAGTACTGTTCTTAACCTGTTTGGTGAGGCATCAAAGGCCACTAAAAGTGGCTTTTACACATCATAATGGAGAAATACCTGAGACTTTAGGATCAAGTCTTTAGTCCACTGAAAAGCCTGTTAACAAGTTGTAAACCAATTTCAGGGTTTTCTGGCTTTAAGTAATCAATGTAAGTGATGTAATGCATGGGCCAAGTTGTGTACAAAGCGATGGCAATAGTTGAGAAGTCCCAAATAGGAACAAAGTTGAGTGACATCCATTAGTGTAGATGTGTGAACCAGTACCTATACCGTCTTCCATGCCGTATGTAGACCAGGCTTATCAGTGACATGCCCACAGAAGTTTAACTTAGACTGGAAGAATTCATATTAATCTATGTTTGCCTGTAGTCAAAAAGTCTTGTAATGTTTGAAGCATTGCCTGCACATTGTTTCTATGCTCCTCTTCTGTCTTTCCTGTTATGAGCGTGTTATGAACTTGGTATTCAGAATACACGCTAGAATGGTGTCCATTATTTTCTGCCATAATGGTGGTGTGGAAGCCACAGAGGTTGTACTGGTACAGTCTTTTGTGAGTGTTAATTGGAAGCAAGTGATGACTGTTAGGGTGCATCTCTAATAGCAAGTACACCAGCCTTAAAAAAGGTGACTCCACCAGCAAAAGTTAAAAAATCCTTCCAGCCGTGGCAGAGGATATTGATCTACAGCAAGTTGTTAAGTAGTAGCAGCTAGAAATCCCCACAAAGTCTAAACCCTCCTGTCTTCTTTATCACTGGCATAATCGGTGAAGCCCATTCTCTAGTTCATACTGATGATATCAACCCTCTGCATCCAGCCTGTTCAATTAATTTTCCGCTTTAGTTTTGATGGGGAATGGTACTGACCTGGCAAAATGTTGGGCTAGCCCTGGCTGGAATATAGGTTGCCCTTGCATTCCTTTAAGTTTTCCTAGAGTCAGGGCAAAAACTTAATGGAATTTCTCCTGTAAATTCTATATCCAAGATTGCCTCTTGTGAATAAGTGTGTTATCCACTTTGTCTGATAGTAGACATGCCCAGACCATTGATCTAATTATGGCCAAATAATGGAGGTTTATCTTCTTTAACAATATACAGGGGAAATGTAGTGGATTTCCCACTGAACTTGACTTCCACACTTGGGCACCCCACTGATTTAACCCTTTGATTGCCAGAGAGGCATCTAATGCATTACAAAGCAATTCATTCAATATCTCACTGGCATGCAAAGGGTTAAGTAGATCTCTGCATGTCTTTAACTGTAGGCACGTAGGATGGCATTTGAGGTGCAAGCTCACATTCCACAGTTGCTCTAGGAACATTATGGAGACTACCGGCCCAGTGTATAAGTCTACTGTAACGTTTTTCTACTTGTTTTGTAAATATACTTTTATGGTGTCCTCTCCTGCCTCCAGCTGATGGATTTTCAGGTGAGCCAACCAATCATCCTTCTCTAACTGTTTCTCTGTCACCTGGGGCTGATGATCGTCCATGTGGTATGTTGGAGGATGGTGTGTACCCCTTTGAGGACACCTTTGTGACTGACTAATTTGCAAACTTTACTCGTGTCCATGATACGGACAGTTCAAGCATATATCCTCTTTGAATCAGCACGAGGAGGTCAGGAGGACTCAAGTTGTGGAGCCACATAAAAACATCTCTGAGGCAGTGATTGGTCATGTGTTTGAAGCTGTCATGATAAGCTGACCTGCAACACGGTTGCCTGATCCCCTGAGTGGTTACTACCACACAGATTATGAGCGTGCAGCTATGTCACATCTTGATCTGCCATGTCCATGCCAGGGCAATCGTCATACCTGTCATTAGTTTCTCTGATGGCAGTTATTTCTGTTCTGACAGTAGTCTATTCTTTGCCGGCTATGCCTCACACAAAGTGGTCAATGAGTGCTTGTGAGAGACAGGCATCAAAATTACATGGAAAAGGCTTCTAGGTCAGGAAATGTAATCATAATGGGTGGTTTCAACTATTCTGAAATTGACTGGATCCATATGACTTCTAGCACAACAAAGGGAAATTATTTTTTAAGTATGATTAATGATAAAATTATGTCCCAACTAGTAGAGGAGTCAACTAGAAAAGAGGCCTTGCTTGACCTGCTGATCTCAAACAATTCTGACATGATAAACAGAATAAAAGTGAGGGAACATTTATGGAGTAGTGACTGCAATATGCTATTCTTTGAAATTTGTTATGAGAAACCCAATAGCAAAGGTTTAACCAAAACATTCAATTTTAAAAAGGCTAATTTTACCGCAGTATCAAACAATATTCAGTGGGATGTAATCTTCAAATATAAAAATGTACAAAAATCATGGAATTTGTTTAAAATGCTCTTAGACAAATAAAAGCATCAAAATATACATGGGAAATAAGCACAAGAGGAGTAAAGTGAAACCAGTGTGGCTTAATAATGAGGTTTGCAGGGAAATAAGAAATAAAAAGCAGTCTTTTAAAGTGTTTAAGTCAGATGGGTCAGATGCATCATTTAAAAAATATAAAGAATGTAATAAATTCTGCAAACAAGCAATTAGGCTAGCTAAAATTGAAAATGTGAGAAAGATTGCAAATGAAAGCAAAAAAAATCCTAAACAATTCTACAAGTATATTAATAACAAAAAGGTTAAGGTTAATATTGGTCCTCTAAAGGCTGAGAGAGGTGAATTGATTAGTGAGGATATGTTGGCACTCTAAATACAATCTTTGTTTCAGTATATACAATGGAAGCAACAATGACAGGATATGGGCAAATAGACAAACCCACATAATTTCATCCATCATGTACATGGCTTACTGAGGACAAAGTCCAAAAGAGACTGGAAAAGGTTATGGTGAATAAAGAACCTGGACCTGATGGTATACACCCAAGATAAGTTAAATAACTTAGTTCAGTAATAGCAAGACCATCATATTTATTGATTCACTTTCATTAGTAATAGTGCCCTATGATTGAAGGAAAGCTCATGCAGTTCCATTGTTCAAAAAGGAGGTGAGATCCAAGCCAGGAAATTATAGACCTGTGAGCTTGACTTCCATAGTGGGTAAGATACTAGAAGGGTTACTAACTGACAGTATTCAGAACTATGTGACTTCCATAGCGGGTAAGATACTAGAAGGGTTACTAACTGACACTATTCAGTACTATGTGACTTCCATAGTGGGTAAGATACTAGAAGGGTTACTAACTGACAGTATTCAGAACTATGTGACTTCCATAGCGGGTAAGATACTAGAAGGGTTACTAACTGACAGTATTAAGAACTATGTGACTTCCATAGTGGGTAAGATACTAGAAGGGTTACTAACTGACACTATTCAGAACTAGGTGACTTCCATAGTGGGTAAGATACTAGAAGGGTTACTAACTGACACTATTCAGTACTATGTGACTTCCATAGTGGGTAAGATACTAGAAGGGTTACTGACTGACACTATTCAGAACTATGTGACTTCCATAGCGGGTAAGATACTAGAAGGGTTACTAACTGACACTATTCAGAACTATGTGACTTCCATAGTGGGTAAGATACTAGAAGGGTTACTAACTGACAGCATTCAGTACTATGTGACTTCCATAGTGGGTAAGATACTAGAAGGGTTACTAACTCACACTATTCAGAACTATGTGACTTCCATAGTGGGTAAGATACTAGAAGGGTTACTAACTGACACTATTCAGAACTAGGTGACTTCCATAGTGGGTAAGATACTAGAAGGGTTACTAACTGACACTATTCAGTACTATGTGACTTCCATAGTGGGTAAGATACTAGAAGGGTTACTGACTGACACTATTCAGAACTATGTGACTTCCATAGCGGGTAAGATACTAGAAGGGTTACTAACTGACACTATTCAGAACTATGTGACTTCCATAGTGGGTAAGATACTAGAAGGGTTACTAACTGACAGCATTCAGAACTATGTGACTTCCATAGTGGGTAAGATACTAGAAGGGTTACTAACTGACACTATTCAGAACTATGTGACTTCCATAGTGGGTAAGATACTAGAAGGGTTACTAACTGACAGTATTCAGAACTATGTGACTTCCATAGTGGGTAAGATACTAGAAGGGTTACTAACTGACAGTATTCAGAACTATGTGACTTCCATAGTGGGTAAGATACTAGAAGGGTTACTAACTGACAGTATTCAGAACTATGTGACTTCCATAGTGGGTAAGATATTAGAAGGGTTACTAACTGACAGTATTCAGATCTATGTGACTTCCATAGTGGGTAAGATAGTAGAAGGGTTACTAACTGACACTATTCAGGACTAGGTGATTTCCATAGCGGGTAAGATACTAGAAGGGTTACTAACTGACATATTCAGTACTAGGTGACTTCCATAGTGGGTAAGATACTAGAAGGGTTACTAACTGACACTATTCATAACTATGTGACTTCCATAGCGGGTAAGATACTAGAAGGGTTACTAACTGACACTATTCAGTACTAGGTGACTTCCATAGCGGGTAAGATACTAGAAGAGTTACTAACTGACACTATTCAGTACTAGGTGACTTCCATAGCGGGTAAGATACTAGAAGGGTTACTAACTGACACTATTCAGTACTAGGTGACTTCCATAGCGGGTAAGATACTAGAAGGGTTACTAACTGACACTATTCAGTACTAGGTGACTTCCATAGCGGGTAAGATACTAGAAGGGTTACTAACTGACACTATTCAGTACTAGGTGACTTCCATAGCGGGTAAGATACTAGAAGGGTTACTAACTGACAGTATTTAGAACTATGTGACTTCCATAGTGGGTAAGATACTAGAAGGGTTACTAACTGACACTATTCAGAACTATGTGACTTCCATAGCGGGTAAGATACTAGAAGGGTTACTAACTGACAGTATTTAGAACTATGTGACTTCCATAGTGGGTAAGATACTAGAAGGATTACTAACTGACACTATTCAGTACTAGGTGACTTCCATAGTGGGTAAGATACTGGAAGGGTTACTAACTGACACTATTCAGAACTATGTAACTTCCATAGTGGGTAAGATACTAGAAGGGTTACTAACTGACACTATTCAGAACTATGTGACTTCCATAGTGGGTAAGATACTAGAAGGGTTATTAACTGACAGTATTCAGAACTATGTGAAGATAAATAATATCATTAGTAGGAATCAGCATGGTTTCATGAAGATCAGATCATGTCAGACTAATTTACTTGCATTTTATGAAAGAGTGAGTAGTAATTTGGACAGGGGAATTGCTGTAGATGTAGTATACTTGGATTTTACAAAAGCCTTTGACACAGTGCCTCACAACAGGTTATTGCATAAATTAAAAGGCTTTGGTTTGGGTGGTGTTATCTGTACATGGATTGAGGACTGGTTAAATGATAGATGGCAGAGAGTTGTTGTAAATGGAACCTTTTCAACTTGGTCTAGGGTTATAAGTGGGGTGTCACAGGGTTCAGTCCTGGGCCCAATGCTTTTTATGGCCCCCTGATGGCCCCCAGGTACTAATCTCCCAGACGATTTAACTGGGAAATCAGCAAAGGAGATGCAGGAGAGCAAGAGGGCTCCCCTGCTTCCATCCTACCCCAATGAGGGAAAGCCTCTCACACTGGTGTGAATTGGTTTCCTGACCCTGCCCACTCCTACTCGGTAGCTTGGGTAAGAAGGAAGCAGGGGAGCCCTCCTTTACTGATCTCCTTTCCGAACTGGCTGGGAGATCAGTACCTGGGGAGCATCAGGAGGGGCCCTAATGTCCCAATATGAGGTCTGCTTTTGATTGCCGCAGAGGTATCCAACTCAATGCAATGCTTCGGATACATCTCTGGCACTCAAAGGTTTAAAAAAATTAAACGGTTCACCACACGGGGGCGAATCTGAGGACCAACTGCTAGCAACACGATAAAGAGGGAGATTTCTCAATGAGAAGGTGAATATCTGTTCCCATCACATCCATAATTTTATGTTATCTCTCTCCTATAGGATATCAAGGAGCCTCCATCTTCTCCTTTTGATGACCAGCTGGATGGGACTGCACGTAAGGGTGTGGGTGTTCAAGCACAACCCCTCCTGTCACCTTCTCACCCTTCACAGCCCATTATAATCCAGAATGGATCCCAAACAATAACCCATGATTACAGGGGCAGGACCCAAGAACCTGAGGCTCAGGGACCATTCTCTACAGGTAAGAAGGACATAAAGAGGGCAGTCCATGTGTGAGCAGGTATAAGAACTCAGGGGCAAGATGTGAGGAGGGCAACTTGGGGTAAGAGGGAATGAAACATTAGGGTCAAGACATGAGGAGGACAACCCAGGGGTGAGAAGGATTGAGATATCAGGGGCAAGACATGAGGAGGACAACCCAGGGGTGAGAAGGATTGAGATATCAGGGGCAAGACATGAGGAGGACAACCTGGTGTGAGAAAAAATGAAATATTATGGTCAAAACATGAGGAGGGCAACCCAGGGGTGAGAAGGATTGAGATGTCAGGGGCAAGACGTGAGGAGAGCAAACCAGGAGCTGTGAAGGACTGAGATGTCAGGGGCAAGAAATGAGGAGAAGAAGCCAGAGGTGAGAAGGACTGAGATGTCAAGGGCAAGACATGAGGAGGACAACCTATGGGTGAGAAGGAATAATACATCAGGGTCAAGACATGAGGAGGGCAACCCGGGGGTAAGAAGGATTGAGATATCAGGGACAAGACGTGAGGAGGGCAAACCAGGAGCTGTGAAGGACTGAGATGTCAGGGGCAAGAAATGAGGAGAAGAAGCCAGAGGTGAGAAGGACTGAGATGTCAAGGGCAAGACATGAGGGCAACTCAGAGGTGAGAAGGTATGAAACATAAGGGACAAGACATGAGGAGGACAACCCAGGGTGAGAAGGTATGAGACATAAGGGACAAGACATGAGGAGGACAACCCAGGGGTGAGAAGGATTGAGATGTCAGGGGCAAGACATGAGGAGGGCAAGCCAGAAGTGAGAAGGTATGAGACATAAGGGACGAGACATGAGGAGGACAACCCAGGGGAGAGAATGTATGATACATCAGGGGCAAGACATGAGGAGGGCAACCCTGGGGTGAGAAGGTATGATACATCAGGGGCAAGACATGAGGAGGGCAACCCTGGGGTGAGAAGGTATGATACATCAGGGGCAAGACATGAGAAGGACAACCAAGAAGGTATGATACATCGGGGTAAGACATGAGGAGGACAACCCGGGGGAGTGAAGGTATGATACATCAGGGTCAAGACATGAGGTGGGCAACCCAAGGGAGAGTAGGTATGATACATCAGGAGCAAGACATGAGGAGTGCAACCCGGGGGAGAGAAGGTATGATACATCAGGGGCAAGACATGAGGAGGGCAACCCGATGGAGAGAAGGTATGATACATCAGGGGCAAGACATGAGGAGGACAACCCAGGGGAGAGAAGGTATAAAACATCAGGGGCAAGACATGAGGAGGTCAACCCGGGGGAGAGAAGGTATGATACATCAGGGGCAAGACATGAGGAGGCCAACCCAGGGGAGAGAAGGTATGATACATCAGGGGCAAGACATGAGGAGGGCAACCCAGGGGTGAGAAGGTATGATACATCAGGGGCAAGACATGAGAAGGACAACCAAGAAGGTATGATACATCGGGGCAAGACATGAGGAGGGCAACCCGGGGGAGTGAAGGTATGATACATCAGGGTCAAGACATGAGGAGGGCAACCCGATGGAGAGAAGGTATGATACATCAGGGGCAAGACATGAGGAGGGCAACCCAGGGGAGAGAAGGTATAAAACATCAGGGGCAAGACATGAGGAGGGCAACCCGGGGGAGAGAAGGTATGATACATCAGGGGCAAGACATGAGGAGGGCAACCCAAGGGAGAGAAGGTATGATACATTAGGGGAAAGACATGAGGAGGGCAACCCGGGGGAGAGAAGGTATGATACATCAGGGGCAAGACATGAGGAGGCCAACCCAGGGGAGTTGGATGGTGGGGGTATTACAGGTGAGTGGAACACTCTGATGCCATTTACCTGTAGCTCTGGGAATATTAAGCAAGATCCTTCATCTTATCTGCCCAAATAGATAAATATTTCCACAAACTCTTCTCACTGACACTGAGCAAGTTCGGAGAATAATGTAGAGTGTCCAGAACCCAAATGCTCCAGTTTCACTGGAGAATACTTTTGGATGCACGCTGGGCAGAGCAAGGCGGTACACACTGGCAAGAGTGGGTGCACACTATGGTGAGAGGCTATCCAATAGAGTGGGTGGGGGCAGCTTGGTGGATGTTTGCAAATTGGTGCCACATGTGGGTGCACATAGGGGGCAGATTCTTATTGGGGTGGATGATCAGGGTCGCATTGGGAAAGGGCTGGTTTACTTAGAGTGGTTAGGGGCACACTGGGGTGGATAAGTTGGGGCAGACTGGGATAGATGGGTGTACTGAGTGAAGTACATCCAGATGGGTATGGGCACACTGGGGTGGATGAACAGGGGCACACTTGAATAGATAAGTGGGAGCACACTGGGTTGGGCAGGGGCACACTGGGGTGTATTCACTCTATACTTCTCCTCTCCCCAGATTACAGCCATGACCCAGCAAGAACTGGATATGTCATCTTGGAGATCTATACCAAACAGGGACCAATACAGACTGTCCCATCCTCATGCACCCCTCACATCGCTCAGCAGGAAGAGGGGACAGATCTGAAATTCCCCATTGAGGAGACGCAGGAGCCAGGCACTTCCACACTTCTAATGGACACTTCAGCCTCAGATCATACTTCTAATGGTCTCTTCAACCTCAGATCATACTTCTAATGGACTCTGCAGTCTCACATCACACTTCTAATGGTCTCTTCAACCTCAGATCATACTTCTAATGGACTCTGCAGTCTCACATCACACTTCTAATGGTCTCTTCAACCTCAGATCATACTTCTAATGGACTCTGCAGCCTCACATCACACTTCTAATGGTCTCTTCAACCTCAGATCATACTTCTAATGGACTCTGCAGTCTCACATCACACTTCTAATGGTCTCTTCAACCTCAGATCATACTTCTAATGGACGCTGCATCCTCAGATCACATATCTAATGGTCTCTTCAACCTCAGATCATACTTCTAATGGACTCTGCAGCCTCACATCACACTTCTAATGGTCTCTTCAACCTCAGATCATACTTCTAATGGACTCTGCAGCCTCACATCACACTTCTAATGGTATCTTCAACCTCAGATCATACTTCTAATGGACTCTGCAGTCTCACATCACACTTCTAATGGTCTCTTCAACCTCAGATCATACTTCTAATGGACGCTGCATCCTCAGATCACATATCTAATGGTCTCTTCAACCTCAGATCATACTTCTAATGGACTCTGCAGCCTCACATCACACTTCTAATGGTCTCTTCAACCTCAGATCATACTTCTAATGGACGCTGCATCCTCAGATCACATATCTAATGGTCTCTTCAACCTCAGATCATACTTCTAATGGACTCTGCAGCCTCACATCACACTTCTAATGGTCTCTTCAACCTCAGATCATACTTCTAATGGACTCTGCAGCCTCACATCACACTTCTAATGGTATCTTCAACCTCAGATCATACTTCTAATGGACGCTGCAGCCTCAGATCACACATCTAATGGACTCTGCAACCTCACATCACACTTCTAATGGACGCTGCATCCTCAGATCACACATCTGATGGACTCTGAAGCCTCAGATCAAACGTCTAATGCAGCCTCAGGTCTAATGGCACTTCCCAATTGGTGAATAATTTCCAGTGAAAAGTGCTGTTTTCTGCTTTTTTTCACCTAGCTCATTCCATTGAAAGCAATGGGAAAATTGAGTTTACACACAATACATAGCAAATGTTATTTTATTTCCCAAAGGCAGAGTATAAAAGGGGCATGAGGGGCCTGTTTTGATGGAATGTGGGGAAATAATCAGTTGAACAGGGAACGTTTTTTTGGGAGGCTTTGTTGACTGGGATTGGGGGGACACTTAATAGAAAATAAATAAATACAATAAAAAATACCCGTAAGACATGGTATAAAAGGGGTCTGAGGAGGTTGGTGGGTGGAGTCTGGGGGAAGAATCAGCTGAACAGAGATTTTTTTTTTTTCGGGTTGATTGGTGTTGATTGGTATTGGGGGGACTGTTAATAAAAAAATAAATGATACAAAATAAGAAATTAGGACGTAACTTGATAGATACAGGGACCCCTAATGTAAGCTGCTACTGGGGCAGACTGATACATAAAGTATTTTGTAGATGATGATTTGTAGGACTTAGAGGCCCAAGCCCTAAGGAAACATTGAGGGTTAGACTTAACTGAGGCACAAGCCCTAAGGAAACATTGAGGGTTAGACTTAACTGAGACACAAGCCCTGAGGAAACATTGAGGGTTTGACTTAATTGAGGCACAAGCCCTAAGGAAACATTGAGGGTTAGACTTAATTGAGGCACAAGCCCTAAGGGAACATTGAAGGTTAGACTTAATTGAGGCACAAGCCCTGAGGAAACACTGTTTAGTTGTAGGAAATTTCTGTGGTGGGTGTTTGGATCTAACATGTTTGACATAAATGTCATGGTGTCTGTGTTTCATATGTGTGATATCAGGCTGGTTGTGCCAAGGTATGTTCCCTCCTTTCCCCTTCTCACTGACTTGTCACAAATTGTGCACAGTGCTGTCGCTGATAACTGAAATATTCCTGCACCAAGAGAAAAATAGTCCCACACCCAGGACCTCATGGGGGAGGGGAAAGGTGAAGAAGAATGGCCTCTTTCTTCTTCTCCTCCACATTCCCCTTCACTGGCTGTGACAGAGGATAATGTTGCTGCTACTGCCTCAGATTCAGCACTGCAACTAGGACCAGGAGTATTGCTGCTGCTGGTAAGTGGAACCTGTCCTAATCCCGCATCGCTTGTTGACCCCATTCCCACTGTGTCCACGGTGGTCTGTGGCACACTAGCCTGCTCCTCAGCACCTTGCTGCCCTTGCAACTCAGCAGCAGCAGGAATTAGAGCAGTAGCAAACTCTGCAAATTCCAAAAGCTCACTGGTGGTGGTGGTGGTGATGCCCATCCTCATCCCTGTCTCCCATTCCTTCTCAGTTTGGGCTAAAAAGGTCATTAATGTCCCTTCCACCCCAGCTTCTTTGCCATCAACACCACCATCACCAGTCCCTCTGTGCTGCTGCTGCTCTATTACAGATGTCTCGCCAGTTGGAGGAGGTGATGAGAAATGTGACAGAGGGTCCCCTAATGTCACACTTGCCATTACTTATTGACCTGAAGAAGGTAGACTGGCAGCACCAGCAGAAGGCACAGGCAGCTGATCTGTGCTCCTGGTAGTTGGGATATTAATGCTGCTAGGCAACAGTTCTTCCTACTTCAGGACTATGTTCCACCTGGACAATGCTGAGAGGGGAAGGGGACTCCCAGGGTCAGGGGAATGGTGTGGGCTACAAGGAGCAATGAAATTCAGCAGCTCACACTTCTTATATCATTGAACCTTAAAGGCAATGTATCAATTCTCACAATGCTACACCATTTCAATATCCAGATCTGGTAAAAGATGCAGCTACTTCTTTGACCCCACAGAAGTCCCACTTCTCTGGAGATAGAATATACCATCAAACATAAAAAATTATGAGTGAGTAGATATTCTATTGCTGATAACATGAATTCAATCAACACCTCGGAATTTAATAAATGGTATTCCACCACCTTTAGACCTAATAGATGAGAAATACATGAATAAAGTGATTTTACGTCACAACTTATCCAGGTATAATTACTCACCCGCTGATTTTCCTCCAACTTTTGTATAACCTGTGTCCTATCTTTAAGATAACTCTGCAATCTTAAAACATGTGGTTGTAACAGATGGTCAACCCATTCTCCAAGCATCTCATTAATGGATCCTATACCGGAGACTATAGGTCGGCCCTCTGGGCTCTGAAAAGATTTATGTATCTTAGGAAGATGGTGAAAGGTTAGTGTGATAGGGTGTGTATTCAACAATAATTCAGCCTCCTTAGCAGTTAACACTCCCAATCTTTCACCACTTCCAATTAGAGAGCCCAGAAGGCAGAGATAGTCTCAGTTTGGATCCCTTGACAACATGGTATATGCCTCCCTGTCACTTAATTGTCTCAAAGCTTCATTCTTATATTGTGCAACGTCCAAAATAACAAGTGAACCCCCCCTTATCAGCAGTCTTTATGACAATTTTATTATTTTGAGCCTTGAAATTCCAAATTACTCATATCTGGGGTAACACGTTTTCATAGAGGTTTTTAAGATCACGCTCAAACAAAGGTTGAAATGAGTCCAAAACCCCTCCTCTAGTTGCAATCGGGTAAAAACGAGAATTTTTACTACTCAGTTTAACTGGCACATGTATCAGGTCAGTAAATCTGTTATAATCATTACTACCTTGTTCCAAAGATCATAGATCATTAAGTGCACAATCATCCCTAAAATCTATTGATTGAAGGGAATTGAAATTATGCAACTCATCAAAACTTTGACTATGATTTAATGAAATTGACAAATCTCTATAATTTTTAGCCAACTCATCACCACTGTCAATATCAACCCCTCTTTCAGAGTAAGCTTACATACAAATCTATTTAAATCAACTACTGTGTTGAAGAGGTTAAAATGGACAGTGGGCGAAAAACCAGGACCTTTCCTCAAAACAGATTTCTCAGTAGGGGACAGTATATAATCTGATAAATGTCATTCGTTTCCTGTAACTTTATTTCCTTTTTCCACTTTCTGGATTTCCTTGCCCCATTTCTCCTTGTGGGACTTTTTCCACCTTGTTCTTCTTGGGGTTTATTTATTTTGATGTCCAGTTAAATAAACATGCTCTTTGATTGGCTGACACTGATTCAAAAATCCTAACGGATGTTACCAGAACCTTAGATGATGAGTAAGCGTTTTGAACGTGAAACATGTTGATCCGTGAGGGACCGATTTAAGTATACCCTGCTGGTTTGAATGCCCTGAAAGTCTCTCTTCCATTTACCAATAACTCCTGAAGCTGTGAAGGTATTTGTATTTTTATACTTTTGTGCAATAAAGTTTTTGCTTTTATCAAGACTTGCAGCTTATTTTGTTACAGCGATATTTTTTGCTATTTGTGTTGAATGGTGTGGGCTCCCTTGACTGCTAGTCTGGCCAATCTGCATCACTTCCACTACCACTTCCCTAACGTTAGTCCCACCACTTGCTTTGCCATCACTATTGCTACTAACATCAACCACATCAATTTCAGTCCCTGAGTCTTCCTCCTTGTAACGGTGCATACTCTGTTACTGGAGCCCTTGTCTGGACCTGGAAATGTTATCCCAAGAAACCCCAGAGACTGTGGGCATTTCTGGGCCCAAAGAGACTGACAACCATGGACTGCTGGCTTGTTTCCAAGGAAATGGGCAGTAAGGGTTAATTATTTGAGTTTAGCCAAAGTTACTTCCAATGTGTATTGTAGCCCCTCAAGCCAGTGTATTGTGAACAGTACTGAGACCCCCTGTGTGTGTTAATTCATTCACGCCCCTCAGTCTGTGAGTCACCTATTGTATGCTGTTAGGTGGTGATGTAGACTCCATCTTCTCTTTTCTGTGTTCCAGCGGTTCTGCGACTGCGAGCTACAGTCAGGTCGAGGCCGTTCGACCGTCCTCGGTTCTTGCTACATTTTCCTGTAATCCGTTCAACCGGGAGTAGAGGCCTCACTCTCTGCGGCCCGTGGTACCAGTTTGTGACCCAGCTCTGACTGTGCGTCCCTTTGACTCTTTCCCTGTTGGCCTGGCTTTCCTCCGACTCCTACACAAAGTTGACGCCGCTACCACTTTGTCAACTTCGACACAGAGTTTGCTACACCACGGTGTTCGATCAGTCAGTCCATTTGTTGGACCGGTGCATCTGATGGCGCCAGTCCGGCATCGAGAGGGAGAAACCCGGGAATGATGGCGGAAGGCGACACGGTCCCTTCTAGCTTCCGTTACACTCCTCACTAGTAATACGATCACCCCCTCCTTCACTCCTAAGACTCTGTACAAACTGTTGCACCTTCTTAGTAGTAGTACTAATGGTGGGACTGCTTGGGGATTGTAAGTGCGACTTAGGATCCCCTTCTGTCACACTTGGCATCATCTCCTCCTCCCTTCCTCCTGAGAATTACAAAACACACTGGCAAGAGGTACAGGTAGCTGACCCGTCCTGCTCACTCTACTTCCCTCTTCTTTCTCTGCCCTTGACAAAAACGTCCCCAAGATCTGTGGGGGTGATGTAGAGGAATTGGACATCATTGGGTCCGGGGAACCAAGGCATCCAGACCCTTCCATGTTGCTGGTAGTGGTCACTTCCTCCTCCTCAGACTCACTGGGTGCATAACGATCCTTCCAGCGCCTCCTCTTATTGTTATTATTCCACTTGCACATAATGATAGATGTCACTAGGAGCCTCTCCTGCCTCAATTTTGAAAACCAATTAACAGCACAACAGCCTAGCACCTCTATCTCGCTCTGCAGCTGCTCGTATTGTGTTTTACTTCCTGGATAACGGCACGTTTTTATAGACAAAAGGCAAAAAACATGCGATTCAAGGGGTGAAAACTTTCTAGCCATTGAAAAAATAGCAAAAAATTGTTGCCAATGGGCAAAAATAGCAAAGATTTTAATCACTTTATTTAATGTGGATTTTCCCGTGGAAACGCGGACAGCTAAGTGGTTTTAGCAGATTTCTTTTGTGGGAACACAACGGGACCTTTCTCCCACCCCTACTAAGGTCACACGTCTAATGGACTCTGCATCATCAGATCACACGTCTAATGAACTCTGTGTCCTCAGATCACACGTCTAATGAACTCTGTCTCCTCAGATCACACTTCTAATGGACTCTGTGTCCTCAGATCACACTTCTAATGACCTCTACATCCTCAGATCACACTTCTAATGGACTCTGTGTCCTCAGACACCTTTCTAATTGACTCTGAAACCTCAGATCACACTTCTAATGGACTCTGTGTCCTCAGACACCTTTCTAATTGACTCTGAAACCTCAGATCACACTTATAATGGACTCTGTGTCCTCAGATCACACTTCTAATGGACTCTACATCCTCAGATCACACTTCTAATGGACTCTGTGTCCTCAGATCACACTTCTAATGGACTCTGTGTCCTCAGATCACACGTCTAATGGACTCTGTGTCCTCAGATCACACGTCTAATGGACTCTGTGTCCTCAGACACACTTCTAATTGACTCTGCAACCTCAGATCACATGTCTAATGGACTCTGTGTCCTCACATCACATGTCTAATGGACTCTGTGTCCTCAGATCACACTTCTAATGGACTCTGTGTCCTCAGATCACACGTCTAATGGACTCTGTGTACTCAGACACACTTCTAATGGACTCTGTGTCCTCAGACACCTTTCTAATTGACTCTGCAACCTCAGATCACACTTATAATGGACTCTGTGTCCTCACATCACACGTCTAATGGACTCTGCATCCTCAGATCACACTTCTAATGGACTCTGTGTCCTCAGATCACACGTGTAATGAACTCTGTGTCCTCAGATCACACTTCTAATGGACTCTACATCCTCAGATCACACGTCTAATGGACTCTGCATCCTCAGATCACACTTCTAATGGACTCTGTGTCCTCAGATCACACGTCTAATGGACTCTGCATCCTCAGATCACACTTCTAATGGACTCTGTGTCCTCAGATCACACTTCTAATGGACTCTGTGTCCTCAGATCACACGTCTAATGGACTCTGCAACCTCAGATCACACTTATAATGGACTCTGTGTCCTCAGATCACACGTCTAATGGACTCTGCATCCTCAGATCACACTTCTAATGGACTCTGTGTCCTCAGATCACACTTCTAATGGACTCTGTGTCCTCAGACACCTTTCTAATTGACTCTGCAACCTCAGATCACACGTCTAATGGACTCTGCATCCTCAGATCACACGTGTAATGAACTCTGTGTCCTCAGATCACACGTCTAATGGACTCTACATCCTCAGATCACACGTCTAATGGACTCTGTGTCCTCACATGACACTTCTAATGGACTCTGTGTCCTCAGATCACACGTCTAATGGACTCTGTGTCCTCAGATCACATGTCTAATGGACTCTGTGTCCTCAGATCACACGTCTAATGGACTCTGTGTCCTCAGATCACACGTCTAATGGACTCTGTGTCCTCAGATCACACGTCTAATGGACTCTGTGTCCTCAGATCACACGTCTAATGGACTCTGCGTCCTCAGATCACACGTCTAATGGACTCTGCGTCCTCAGATCACACGTCTAATGGACTCTGCGTCCTCAGATCACACGTCTAATGAACTCTGCGTCCTCAGATCACACGTCTAATGGACTCTGTGTCCTCAGATCACACGTCTAATGGACTCTGTGTCCTCAGATCATACGTCTAATGGACTCTGTGTCCTCAGATCACACGTCTAATGGACTCTACATCCTCAGATCACATGTCTAATGACCTCTACATCCTCAAATCACACTTCTAATGACCTCTACATCCTCAGATCACACGTCTAATGAACTCTGTGTCCTCAGATCACACGTCTAATGGACTCTGCATCCTCAGATCACACTTCTAATGGACTCTGTGTCCTCAGATCACACGTCTAATGGACTCTGTGTTCTCAGATCACACGTCTAATGGACTCTGTGTCCTCAGATCACACGTCTAATGGACTCTGTGTCCTCAGATCACACGTGTAATGAACTCTGTGTCCTCAGATCACACGTCTAATGGACCCTGTGTCCTCAGATCACACGTCTAATGGACTCTGTGTCCTCAGATCACACGTCTAATGGACTCTGTGTCCTCAGATCACACGTCTAATGGACTGTGTCCTCACATCACACGTCTAATGGACTCTGTGTCCTCAGATCACACGTCTAATGGACTCTGTGTCCTCAGATCACACGTCTAATGGACTCTGTGTCCTCAGATCACACGTCTAATGGACTGTGTCCTCACATCACACGTCTAATGGACTCTGTGTCCTCAGATCACACGTCTAATGGACTCTGCGTCCTCAGATCACACTTCTAATGGACTCTGTGTCCTCAGATCACACGTCTAATGGACTGTGTCCTCACATCACACGTCTAATGGACTCTGTGTCCTCAGATCACACGTCTAATGGACTCTGTGTCCTCAGATCACACGTCTAATGGACCCTGTGTCCTCAGATCACACTTCTAATGGACTCTGTGTCCTCAGATCACACGTCTAATGGACTCTGTCTCCTCAGATCACACGTCTAATGGACTCTACATCCTCAGATCACACTTCTAATGGACTCTGTGTCCTCAGATCACACGTCTAATGGACTCTGTGTCCTCAGATCACACGTCTAATGGACTCTGTGTCCTCAGATCACACTTCTAATGGACTCTGCATCCTCAGATCACACGTCTAATGGACTCTGTGTCCTCAGATCACACTTCTAATGGACTCTACATCATCAGACACACTTCTAATGGACTCTACATCCTCAGATCACACTTCTAATGGACTCTGTGTCCTCAGATCACACGTCTAATGGACCCTGTGTCCTCAGATCACACGTCTAATGGACTCTGTGTCCTCAGATCACACGTCTAATGGACCCTGTGTCCTCACATCACACGTCTAATGGACCCTGTGTCCTCAGATCACACTTCTAATGGACTCTGTGTCCTCAGATCACACGTCTAATGGACTCTGTGTCCTCAGATCACACTTCTAATGGACTCTGTGTCCTCAGATCACACGTCTAATGGACTTTGTGTCCTCAGATCACACGTCTAATGGACTCTGTGTCCTCAGATCACACTTCTAATGGACTCTGTGTCCTCAGATCACACTTCTAATGGACTCTACATCCTCAGATCACACGTTTAATGGACTCTGTGTCCTCAGATCACACGTGTAATGGACTCTGTGTCCTCAGATCACACTTCTAATGGACTCTGTGTCCTCAGATCACACTTCTAATGGACTCTGTGTCCTCAGATCACACGTCTAATGGACTCTGTGTCCTCAGATCACACGTCTAATGGACCCTGTGTCCTCAGATCACACTTCTAATGGACTCTACATCCTCAGATCACACGTCTAATGGACTCTGTGTCCTCAGATCACACTTCTAATGGACTCTGTGTCCTCAGATCACACGTCTAATGGACTCTGTGTCCTCAGATCACACGTCTAATGGACTCTGCATCCTCAGATCACACGTCTAATGGACTCTGCATCCTCAGATCACACGTCTAATGACCTCTACATCCTCAGATCACACTTCTAATGACCTCTACATCCTCAGATCACACGTCTAATGAACTCTGTGTCCTCAGATCACACGTCTAATGGAATCAGCATCCTCAGATCACACTTCTAATGGACTCTGTGTCCTCAGATCACACGTCTAATGGACTCTGTGTTCTCAGATCACACGTCTAATGGACTCTGTGTCCTCAGATCACACGTCTAATGGACTCTGTGTCCTCAGATCACACGTGTAATGAACTCTGTGTCCTCAGATCACACGTCTAATGGACCCTGTGTCCTCAGATCACACGTCTAATGGACTCTGTGTCCTCAGATCACACGTCTAATGGACTCTGTGTCCTCAGATCACACATCTAATGGACTGTGTCCTCACATCACACGTCTAATGGACTCTGTGTCCTCAGATCACACGTCTAATGGACTCTGTGTCCTCAGATCACACGTCTAATGGACTCTGTGTCCTCAGATCACACGTCTAATGGACTGTGTCCTCACATCACACGTCTAATGGACTCTGTGTCCTCAGATCACACGTCTAATGGACTCTGCATCCTCAGATCACACTTCTAATGGACTCTGTGTCCTCAGATCACACGTCTAATGGACTCTGTGTCCTCAGATCACACTTCTAATGGACTGTGTCCTCACATCACACGTCTAATGGACTCTGTGTCCTCAGATCACACGTCTAATGGACTCTGTGTCCTCAGATCACACGTCTAATGGACTCTGTGTCCTCAGATCACACATCTAATGGACTGTGTCCTCACATCACACGTCTAATGGACTCTGTGTCCTCAGATCACACGTCTAATGGACTCTGTGTCCTCAGATCACACGTCTAATGGACTCTGTGTCCTCAGATCACACGTCTAATGGACTGTGTCCTCACATCACACGTCTAATGGACTCTGTGTCCTCAGATCACACGTCTAATGGACTCTGCATCCTCAGATCACACTTCTAATGGACTCTGTGTCCTCAGATCACACGTCTAATGGACTCTGTGTCCTCAGATCACACTTCTAATGGACTGTGTCCTCACATCACACGTCTAATGGACTCTGTGTCCTCAGATCACACGTCTAATGGACTCTACATCCTCAGATCACACGTCTAATGGACTCTGTGTCCTCAGATCACACTTCTAATGGACTCTACATCCTCAGATCACACGTCTAATGAACTCTGTGTCCTCAGATCACACTTCTAATGGACTCTGTGTCCTCAGACACATGTCTAATGGACTCTGTGTCCTCAGATCACACGTCTAATGGACTCTGCATCCTCAGATCACACTTCTAATGGACTCTGTGTCCTCAGATCACACTTCTAATGGACTCTACATCCTCAGATCACACGTCTAATGGACTCTGTGTCCTCAGATCACACGTCTAATGGACCCTGTGTCCTCAGATCACACGTCTAATGGACTCTGTGTCCTCAGATCACACGTCTAATGGACTCTGTGTCCTCAGATCACACGTCTAATGGACTCTGCATCCTCAGATCACACTTCTAATGGACTCTGTGTCCTCAGATCACATGTCTAATGGACCCTGTGTCCTCAGATCACACGTCTAATGGACTCTGTGTCCTCAGATCACACGTCTAATGGACTCTGTGTCCTCAGATCACACGTCTAATGGACTCTGTGTCCTCAGATCACACGTCTAATGGACTCTGCATCCTCAGATCACACTTCTAATGGACTCTGTGTCCTCAGATCACATGTCTAATGGACCCTGTGTCCTCAGATCACACGTCTAATGGACTCTGTGTCCTCAGATCACACGTCTAATGGACTCTGTGTCCTCAGATCACACTTCTAATGGACTCTGTGTCCTCAGATCACACTTCTAATGGACTCTGTGTCCTCAGATCACACGTCTAATGGACTCTGTGTCCTCAGATCACACGTCTAATGGACTCTGCATCCTCAGATCACACGTCTAATGGACTCTGTGTCCTCACATCACACGTCTAATGGACTCTGTGTCCTCAGATCACACTTCTAATGGACTCTGTGTC
The DNA here is from genome assembly GCA_037306005.1 of Rhinophrynus dorsalis. Taxonomy (NCBI): domain Eukaryota; kingdom Metazoa; phylum Chordata; class Amphibia; order Anura; family Rhinophrynidae; genus Rhinophrynus; species Rhinophrynus dorsalis. The sequence goes on along the minus strand of CM074724.1, from coordinate 2,123,772 downwards.
CTCAGATCACACGTCTAATGGACTCTGTGTCCTCAGATCACACTTCTAATGGACTCTGTGTCCTCAGATCACACTTCTAATGGACTCTGTGTCCTCAGATCACATGTCTAATGGACTCTGTGTCCTCAGATCACACGTCTAATGGACTCTGTGTCCTCAGATCACACGTCTAATGGACTCTGTGTCCTCAGATCACACTTCTAATGGACTCTGCATCCTCAGATCACACGTCTAATGGACTCTGTGTCCTCAGATCACACTTCTAATGGACTCTACATCATCAGACACACTTCTAATGGACTCTACATCCTCAGATCACACTTCTAATGGACTCTGTGTCCTCAGATCACACGTCTAATGGACTCTGTGTCCTCAGATCACACGTCTAATGGACTCTGTGTCCTCACATCACACGTCTAATGGACCCGGTGTCCTCAGATCACACTTCTAATGGACTCTGTGTCCTCAGATCACACGTCTAATGGACTCTGTGTCCTCAGATCACACTTCTAATGGACTCTGTGTCCTCAGATCACACGTCTAATGGACTCTGTGTCCTCAGATCACACGTCTAATGGACTCTGTGTCCTCAGATCACACTTCTAATGGACTCTACATCCTCAGATCACACGTTTAATGGACTCTGTGTCCTCAGATCACACGTGTAATGGACTCTGTGTCCTCAGATCACACTTCTAATGGACTCTGTGTCCTCAGATCACACGTCTAATGGACCCTGTGTCCTCAGATCACACTTCTAATGGACTCTACATCCTCAGATCACACGTCTAATGGACTCTGTGTCCTCAGATCACACTTCTAATGGACTCTGTGTCCTCAGATCACACGTCTAATGGACTCTGTGTCCTCAGATCACACGTCTAATGGACTCTGCATCCTCAGATCACACGTCTAATGGACTCTACATCCTCAGATCACATGTCTAATGACCTCTACATCCTCAGATCACACTTCTAATGACCTCTACATCCTCAGATCACACGTCTAATGAACTCTGTGTCCTCAGATCACACGTCTAATGGACTCAGCATCCTCAGATCACACTTCTAATGGACTCTGTGTCCTCAGATCACACGTCTAATGGACTCTGTGTTCTCAGATCACACGTCTAATGGACTCTGTGTCCTCAGATCACACGTCTAATGGACTCTGTGTCCTCAGATCACACTTCTAATGGACTCTGTGTCCTCAGATCACACGTCTAATGGACTCTGTGTCCTCAGATCACACTTCTAATGGACTCTGTGTCCTCAGATCACACGTCTAATGGACTCTGTGTCCTCAGATCACACGTCTAATGGACTCTGTGTCCTCAGATCACACGTCTAATGGACTCTGTGTCCTCAGATCACACTTCTAATGGACTCTACATCCTCAGATCACACGTTTAATGGACTCTGTGTCCTCAGATCACACGTGTAATGGACTCTGTGTCCTCAGATCACACTTCTAATGGACTCTGTGTCCTCAGATCACACGTCTAATGGACCCTGTGTCCTCAGATCACACTTCTAATGGACTCTACATCCTCAGATCACACGTCTAATGGACTCTGTGTCCTCAGATCACACTTCTAATGGACTCTGTGTCCTCAGATCACACGTCTAATGGACTCTGTGTCCTCAGATCACACGTCTAATGGACTCTGCATCCTCAGATCACACGTCTAATGGACTCTACATCCTCAGATCACATGTCTAATGACCTCTACATCCTCAGATCACACTTCTAATGACCTCTACATCCTCAGATCACACGTCTAATGAACTCTGTGTCCTCAGATCACACGTCTAATGGACTCAGCATCCTCAGATCACACTTCTAATGGACTCAGCATCCTCAGATCACACGTCTAATGGACTCTGTGTTCTCAGATCACACGTCTAATGGACTCTGTGTCCTCAGATCACACGTCTAATGGACTCTGTGTCCTCAGATCACACGTGTAATGAACTCTGTGTCCTCAGATCACACGTCTAATGGACCCTGTGTCCTCAGATCACACGTCTAATGGACTCTGTGTCCTCAGATCACACGTCTAATGGACTCTGTGTCCTCAGATCACACATCTAATGGACTGTGTCCTCACATCACACGTCTAATGGACTCTGTGTCCTCAGATCACACGTCTAATGGACTCTGTGTCCTCAGATCACACGTCTAATGGACTCTGTGTCCTCAGATCACACGTCTAATGGACTGTGTCCTCACATCACACGTCTAATGGACTCTGTGTCCTCAGATCACACGTCTAATGGACTCTGCATCCTCAGATCACACTTCTAATGGACTCTGTGTCCTCAGATCACACGTCTAATGGACTCTGTGTCCTCAGATCACACTTCTAATGGACTGTGTCCTCACATCACACGTCTAATGGACTCTGTGTCCTCAGATCACACATCTAATGGACTGTGTCCTCACATCACACGTCTAATGGACTCTGTGTCCTCAGATCACACGTCTAATGGACTCTGTGTCCTCAGATCACACGTCTAATGGACTCTGTGTCCTCAGATCACACGTCTAATGGACTGTGTCCTCACATCACACGTCTAATGGACTCTGTGTCCTCAGATCACACGTCTAATGGACTCTGCATCCTCAAATCACACTTCTAATGGACTCTGTGTCCTCAGATCACACGTCTAATGGACTCTGTGTCCTCAGATCACACTTCTAATGGACTGTGTCCTCACATCACACGTCTAATGGACTCTGTGTCCTCAGATCACACGTCTAATGGACTCTACATCCTCAGATCACACGTCTAATGGACTCTGTGTCCTCAGATCACACTTCTAATGGACTCTACATCCTCAGATCACACGTCTAATGAACTCTGTGTCCTCAGATCACACTTCTAATGGACTCTGTGTCCTCAGACACATGTCTAATGGACTCTGTGTCCTCAGATCACACGTCTAATGGACTCTGCATCCTCAGATCACACTTCTAATGGACTCTGTGTCCTCAGATCACACTTCTAATGGACTCTACATCCTCAGATCACACGTCTAATGGACTCTGTGTCCTCAGATCACACGTCTAATGGACTCTGTGTCCTCAGATCACACGTCTAATGGACTCTGCATCCTCAGATCACACTTCTAATGGACTCTGTGTCCTCAGATCACATGTCTAATGGACCCTGTGTCCTCAGATCACACGTCTAATGGACTCTGTGTCCTCAGATCACACGTCTAATGGACTCTGTGTCCTCAGATCACACGTCTAATGGATTCTGTGTCCTCAGATCACACGTCTAATGGACTCTGCATCCTCAGATCACACTTCTAATGGACTCTGTGTCCTCAGATCACACGTCTAATGGACCCTGTGTCCTCAGATCACACGTCTAATGGACTCTGTGTCCTCAGATCACACGTCTAATGGACTCTGTGTCCTCAGATCACACTTCTAATGGACTCTGTGTCCTCAGATCACACTTCTAATGGACTCTGTGTCCTCAGATCACATGTCTAATGGACTCTGTGTCCTCAGATCACACGTCTAATGGACTCTGTGTCCTCACATCACACGTCTAATGGACTCTGTGTCCTCAGATCACACGTCTAATGGACTCTGTGTCCTCAGATCACACGTCTAATGGACTCTGTGTCCTCAGATCACCCGTCTAATGGACTCTGAAACCTCAGATCACACTTCTAATGGACTCTGTGTCCTCAGATCACACGTCTAATGGACTCTGTGTCCTCACATCACACGTCTAATGGACTCTGTGTCCTCAGATCACACTTCTAATGGACTCTGTGTCCTCAGATCACACGTCTAATGGACTCTGTGTCCTCAGATCACCCGTCTAATGGACTCTGAAACCTCAGATCACACTTCTAATGGACTCTGTGTCCTCAGATCACACGTCTAATGGACTCTGTGTCCTCAGATCACACTTCTAATGGACTCTGTGTCCTCAGATCACACGTCTAATGGACCCTGTGTCCTCATATCACACTTCTAATGGACTCTGTGTCCTCAGATCACACGTCTAATTGACTCTGTGTCCTCAGATCACACGTCTAATGACCTCTACATCCTCAGATCACACGTCTAATGGACTCTGTGTCCTCAGATCACACGTCTAATTGACTCTGTGTCCTCACATCACACTTCTAATGGACTCTGTGTCCTCAGATCACACGTCTAATGGACTCTGTGTCCTCAGATCACACGTCTAATGGACTCTGTGTCCTCAGATCACACTTCTAATGGACTCTGTGTCCTCAGATCACCCGTCTAATGGACTCTGAAACCTCAGATCACACTTCTAATGGACTCTGTGTCCTCAGATCACACTTCTAATGGACTCTGTGTCCTCAGATCACACGTCTAATGGACCCTGTGTCCTCAGATCACACGTCTAATGGACTGTGTCCTCACATCACACGTCTAATGGACTCTGTGTCCTCAGATCACACTTCTAATGGACTCTACATCCTCAGATCACACTTCTAATGGACTCTGTGTCCTCAGATCACACGTCTAATGGACTCTGAAACCTCAGATCACACGTCTAATGGACTCTGTGTCCTCAGATCACACGTCTAATGGACCCTGTGTCCTCAGATCACACGTCTAATGGACTCTGTGTCCTCAGATCACACTTCTAATGGACTCTGTGTCCTCAGATCACACGTCTAATGGACTCTACATCCTCAGATCACACTTCTAATGGACTCTACGTCCTCAGATCACACGTCTAATGGACTCTGTGTCCTCAGATCACACGTCTAATGGACTCTGCGTCCTCAGATCACACGTCTAATGGACTCTGTGTCCTCAGATCACGTCTAATGAACTCTGCGTCCTCACATCACACGTCTAATGGACTCTGTGTCCTCAGATCACACTTCTAATGGACTCTGTGTCCTCAGATCACACGTCTAATGGACTCTGTGTCCTCAGATCACACTTCTAATGGACTCTGTGTCCTCAGATCACACGTCTAATGGACTCTACATCCTCAGATCACACGTCTAATGGACTCTGTGTCCTCAGATCACACGTCTAATGGACTCTGTGTCCTCAGATCACACGTCTAATGGACTCTGTGTCCTCAGATCACACGTCTAATGGACTCTGTGTCCTCAGATCACACGTCTAATGGACTCTGTGTCCTCAGATCACACGTCTAATGGACTCTGCATCCTCAGATCACACGTCTAATGGACTCTGTGTCCTCAGATCACACGTCTAATGGACTCTGTGTCCTCAGATCACATGTCTAATGACCTCTACATCCTCAGATCACACTTCTAATGACCTCTACATCCTCAGATCACACGTCTAATGGACTCTGTGTCCTCACATCACATGTCTAATGGACTCTGTGTCCTCAGATCACACGTCTAATGGACCCTGTGTCCTCAGATCACACGTCTAATGGACCCTGTGTCCTCAGATCACACGTCTAATGGACTCTGTGTCCTCAGATCACACGTCTAATGGACCCTGTGTCCTCAGATCACACGTCTAATGGACTCTGTGTCCTCAGATCACACGTGTAATGGACCCTGTGTCCTCAGATCACACTTCTAATGACCTCTACATCCTCAGATCACACGTCTAATGAACTCTGTGTCCTCAGATCACACGTCTAATGGACTCTGCATCCTCAGATCACACGTCTAATGGACTCTGAAACCTCAGATCACCCGTCTAATGGACCCTGTGTCCTCAGATCACACGTCTAATGGACTCTGCATCCTTAGATCACACGTCTAATGGACTCTGCATCCTCAGAGCACATGTCTAATGGACTCTGCATCCTCAGAGCACACGTCTAATGGACTCTGTGTCCTCAGATCACACGTCTAATGGACTCTGCATCCTCAGAGCACACGTCTAATGGACTCTGCAGTTGGGATGGGTGGAAATTTCTGCCTCAAACTGAAATCGGCGAAAAATGGCACTTTCTGCTTGGAGAAAAATTTCCCGCAGAGAGTGCCGATTTTCTGGTTTTTCAAGCTTTTTTGGCCTAGCTCATTCCATTGAAATCAATGGCAACATTGAAGTTACACATAACACATAGCAAATATTATTTTATTTCCCAAAGGCGTAGTATGAAAGGGGCATGAGGGGCCTGTGTTGGTGGGGTGTGGGGAAAGAATCAGTTGAACAGGGGATGCTTTTTTTGGGGGGTGGTGTTTACTGGGATTGGGGGGCAGTTAAAGAGCTAGTAACCCTCCCAAAAAATGCTAGGAGTCATCAAAACATACTTAACTCCCTTATTCCCATCTCTCAATCCGTTATGGTTTGAGAGATGTAAGACAAGAAAGACCTCCGCTCCCTCCCCTTTCTGCCTGACGAGATGTAAAGCTGTCAGAGGCAGAATCCGGTCAACTGACTTATGGCGGCTTTTCAGGAGCGCTGACATCTAGATATCTCAGTATAATTACTTCATCAGAATGGTCTACAACATGTGCTTGCAAGCCAGGGACGTGTTTTAGACCATTCTGATGAAGTAATTATACAGAGATACTGTCACTCAGACAATTTGGGTAAGGTAAAATGCAGCTTTATTGAATAAATAAAGAACAGAAATGCCCTTCACAGGCCCAGACCCAGACAGTGATGGAGCACTTCTGGATCTGACACAGGTCAGGGTACAATCAGCAGTAAGTATACACAAATAGATGCAATGGCAAAGAGTGGAACTGGAACAGAAACTGGAACTTAACCTCAACAGTACCAACAAGGAAGTGCCTACAAGTGGAGGAATGTACTGCAGGGCAAAATCCCCAATGGAACAGGTGAAACAGAGCGAGACAACTGGACTTGCCCAGAAGGCCAGGCAGAGGATAGCCCAAGTGGCACGTGCAGACTCCCACACTCGGAGGTTATGCCCAAAGGCAACCGGAGCAGGCACAGGCTGTATAAGTAACGCAACCGGGGCAACGGTAAAGGCACAGGCTGTATAGGTAGCAAATGGAAGCAACAGCAAAGGCACAGGCTGTATAGGTAGCAACCAGAGGCAATCGTAATACACAAGCTGTATAGGTAGCACAACCGGAGGCAATCGTAAGGCACAGGCTATGGTAAAACGAGACCGGAGGCAACAGTGGGCACAGGCGGTAAAAGTACAGAGAGAAGTAATAGCCAAAGCCTGGATCGGTACACAGAGAGCGGTAGTCAGCCAAAACCTGGATCAGTACACAGAGAGAAGTAGGCAGGCACAGTGAAAGCGGTACACAGAATCAATAGTCAGGCAAACCGGGTCGTCAATGGAATAGGCAGCGAAGACAGGAGCAAGGTCAGGTAAAACCGGATCATACATGGAACAGGATACACAGCAACACACGTCTGATCAGAAACACCACGAAAGGGCACCCAAGGTAGTGAGAACAGAGTTTAAGAAGGCAATTGCTGTGTGGAGCAGAGCCCAGTATCCAATAAGAAGCAGCAAGCGCCGACAGGAAGTAGCAATGTCGACAGACAAGAAATCACGTCACCGTGATAGATATGTAGATGACAGCGCTCCTGAAGAGCCGCCGTTTGGTCCCGGAAGCAGGATCTCATGACATCTGCTATACAGCGGATGCATGAGAAGGGGGAGGGAGCGGAGGTCTTTCTTTTCTTACATCTCGCAAACCATAACAGTTTGAGAGATGGGAATAAGGGAGTTAACTATGTTTTGATGATTCCTAGCATTTGGCTTCACGTTTTTCGGGGGGTTACTATCCCTTTAATAAACAGATCCTAAATAAAATTAACCCCTTCGAGACAATGGACGTACATGTACGTCCTCTGTGGCTGTCACTTAGTGACAGAGGACGTACATGTACGTCCAGGAAATCCGGATCCCCGTGCGGCTGCACGCCGTTCGGGGACTCCGGATTCTAATGAAAAAAAAAAAAAAAATGTTAGACGGGCGTTAACTAAGGGGTTAAAAAACAACCCAAAAGGCATGGGCCTAGATGCAAAAAAATTCGTAGAGGTCTAAAAATGTAGATGTCCTGTCGAAGCAACGTCATAGGTACATCCACAGTATTCACCAAAGTGTCTACGACATCACATCACCAGCACTCCGACAAAAAGATACCCACATCGACATCAATCCGACAGGTTTACAAATTTTCATTCATCACATCGACAATGGCCTATTTCCATATGGAAATGCTGACTAATGAGACACATTCGTATGGAAGGGGGAGAGTCGATATTTTAATGAGACACTTGGACTCATTCAGTAAACTCTGATAGCAGCCTCTGCTGTAGAAGGTCACAGTCTCCACTTCACCTGACTCAGACTGTCGTAGCTGGGATCTCCCTGTACTTTCCTAAGGAGCAATAGCAGGGAGATCTGGCACAGTCTGAACAGCATTCCCTGTGCTTCCCTACTTGGCCAGTAGGGGAATAAAGAGAAAGCTTTCATCACCATAGAAAGCACTGAATGCCATAGGGGTGTGCATTGCTCATCCCTTGGCACTCAAAGGGTTAAAATAAATAGATATAGTAGACCAAGCCCTACACAATGTTCTCCCTCTTTGACATATCCCCCCTCTTAGTATTTCGATATATATTGTATATATTCGACATACTAACTCCAGTCGTCTTTCACCTCTTTATTCGACAGGAACTGCCATTTATTCGACACTTAACTCTTTGAGTGCCAGAAAGGTAGGAAAGCATTGCTTAGCAATGTGTTTCCTACCCCTCTGGTACTCAAAGGGTTAAAAGTCAAAGTATGCAGCTCCATACTTTGAGTGTATATGTGTAAAAAATGGGTTTTTATTTAAATATATTTTTAATTTTATTTAAAAAAAAACTCAGACCTCAAGGGGGGTATCATGACTCCTCATGACCCCCCCCCCAGCATGGGGGTGACAATTGCCCATTTTTTTTATTATTTATTTTTTATCTTCAAAAGTTTATTGAAAGCTTGAATAAGATACAACAAGCACCATACAGGTCATGAAAACAGATACAGCAGCGCAGGTAATAAAGTGCCACGGTACGTGAGTCTGCTATCGACATAAAACAATGAGAGTAAAGGGTTGGAAGAGAGGGCGAATCCACCATCAGATTCCAGTCACAAAGAATGCATCCCTTCTGGGAGGGAGAACACGATCAGACTAAATTACATACCGAAACCAAAGGGGGAGAGAAAAGAATAGAGCAGAAAGGGAGAGAGGAAAGAGAGAAGAAACAAAAATGGGGAGGAGAGGAGAATAGGGGTGCGGGTCCACAGTCCAAAGGAGGAGAACACCAAAACCTGCAGCGCTTCATAAACTTTCTCAAAACGGCTTAGAGAATATGGCTATTCAGTGGGAAAAGCGGTGTGGATAGAAGTACGAGAGTCTAGGAGGCCTATCCTGAGGCAGTCCAGAGAGACCAACTTTCCCCATGCTGTTGCAAACACGACATGCGCCAGGCATGGGACCGCTCCAATTCACAGGATCGATTAATTCTGGCGCCCAGGCATCCAGAGGCGGAGTACCCTGATGCTTCCAGTGAGAGGAGATGTCCAGTCTAGCAGCTGTTAGCGTGAAATGAGGAAGCTGGAACGTCTGAGGCGTGAAAGAGGGGTGAAAGGAGAATAGACACAAGAGGGGATCCAACGGGACCGGAAAACCACAGAGCTCAGCAATCCGTCCCAGTATTTGACCCCAGTAGTCACGAATCGCAGCTCAGGTCCACCAGATGTGGGACATATTACCACCAGGTTCGCCACACCCCCAGCAGGTGTTGCCGACCCCATCAGCGAGTAATTAATTTGTAAAATCCTTCCTGTGAGGGAGTATATTTCTGAAGATGATGGGCCAATCGAAATATTGCATTCCAGGTCCGGGGGTCCTGCAGCGTGGGTACCTGAAGATCCCTAGCCCATGCAGTAGCAAAGGATGGAATCCCCCCAGAGTCGTGGTCCAGTAGGAGCCTACACAGTATAGATATCATTTGTTGTTTGTTATCAGGGGAAACAAGAAAAGATTCCCACTTCATCAGAGGACGAGTGAGCGATCCTTGTTTGGAGAGCGAGGCGAGGTAAAGATGGACCAGCACGACTCTACACAATCAGTCCCAGGCAAATCCAGAGCTCTGAAGTTTCCAGTAACCACTGCCGCAGAGACAGAGGTCAGACTCAGTCCCCGCCAGCGTCTGAATGCACCCGCTTCCAACCCAGGAGGAAAATGAGGGTTGCCACAAATGTTCAGTAAATGGGAAGGACAGAGCGCCCAATGGATTGGGCCCTGAAGTCTATGGAAGTGTCGAAGGAACAACCCTAATATGGGAGAACGGGTCACCGACGCCAGGAGGCTGGTTCTAGGTGCCAGCAGCAGCTGCAACGAGGAGAGCTCAGGGTTATCAAATAGCTCCAGAGCCAACCAGTGACAACTGCCTATTTTTAAAATAAAGCGCATATAACCTATGTAGTCCACACAGAACCTAGTAGTGCCATCTTTTTTTAGGGACCAGAGCCACCGGGGAGACCCAGGGGCTCACTGAGGGTTCTATAACTCCAAAATCCAACAGATCCAGGATCTCATTACGCATTCTTTCCTGCACTACAGCATATATATGTCGGAAAAATAATAAAAACTAAATCCAGGAGCCAATTGTGACAGAACTGTGGCGACCATGGGAGATATTGGTGTGTTAGAGACTATTTCTACCCATAGTTGATTCCAGTACATTGCTGGAGTGCAGAGATAGTGGGGGGGTTGGGCTTTGATTCCACTATACTCCAGGCCTGTGCTAAGGAATGTTAATTGATTCCTGCTGTGCTTCCTTGACCAATCAGAGGCGGTTATTGATGAGCCAGTTAAGAATGTAGGATTTCAATTCTGGTGGCATTGCGATGGCCGCTTCTGGGGGACAATCCTCTGCGGGATTGGGAGGACAGCATGGACTGCTTTGTGAAGGTACAAAGTAAGCTACAGGATCAGTATATCGCCCTGTACCAGAAAGCGGAGCAGAAGTATTACAGCATGATCCGCCCCTCTTGTTCTGCTGCGGGCAATGGATACAATGGCCCAGGAGTAGGATGGGAGGCCATCTGTGTCGACCCCAACTTTGGCAGCAAGGAGGAGGGTAGGTTTTGGGAAATCAGGGATGCCCGGGAGGAGATGATGGGGTTCCAGAATATCCCTGAGCTAGCAGAGGAGCTGGAGGACCTGGTGGAGCAAGAGTGGCATCTGGAGCGAGCTTACCAAGGCCTTATCCAGAAAGTTGCGAGGCATACTGGGGAGGGACCACGGGTGGCCCCCCCATATACTATACCGCAGGAAGATGTGGCCTGGCTGGCCAACCCGCCCTGGGATGGAGGCTCCGACCTTGGAATGGAACAGTCCTTTGAGTCCTGTGACCCGGTGGGGTGGAGAATGAGGAATCTACTGCCCCACCTAGGACCCAATCCGTCGGAAGGGACGGTTGCCCAATTTTAACTGTCGATGGAGCAACAGTACTTTCAAGACATCCAGAGCCCCTGGGTTGCCCCATGCTGGGGGAGTGAGACGGTGATACGCACCAGCCCCTTTGTTACCCCGGACCTGAGGAGTTGGAATTCGCTGCTCCTCAGCCCCAAGAATGCCCCTGTACCAGGGGGTGGGACAACTGCCCCCCCTGGTGGACATTTGGCCCCTTCCCCTGTTTTTCCTACTGTTGTGAGTGAGAGAGAGCTCACCAGCAGACCCAAGAAGATGCTCCCTTTGTTAATGGACACTGCCCTGGAGAAGGAGCAATGTGTGCTCTCCAGGGGCACGGTTGATACGACCCTGAGGAATGGGACTGCGGTCTTCCTCAGGGCAGAGAATGGCCCTGTGGTTTGTGGCCTGAAAGAAGAGGACCCCAGCAGACTGAAGGAGAACAGTGCTGCTGGCCCTCTTGTTGACCCTATGGACTGTGAACTGGTGGGTGGGAATGCGTTCCCCACCAGCCCCCCTGTGAACCCTGGCCTGGTGAGTAGGAGCGAGCTCCCCAGGGCCTGGGAAACCCCTGTTGCTATGGATGAGACACAGGTCCCCACCAGCAGCCCCTGTCCTTCCCCTTTGTTAATGGACACTGCCCTGGAGAAGGAGCAATGTGTGCTCTCCAGGGGTGCAGATGTTATGGCCCTGAGGAATGGGACTGCGGTCTTCCTCAAGGCAGAGAATGGCCTTGGAGTTTGTGGCCTGAAAGAAGAGGACCCTAGCAGACTGAAGGAGAACAGTGCTGCTGGCCCTCTTGTTGACCCTATGGACTGTGAACTGGTGGGTGGGAATGCGTTCCCCACCAGCCCCCCTGTGAACCCTGGCCTAGTGAGTAGGAGCGAGCTCCCCAGGGCCTGGGAAACCCCTGTTGCTGTGGATGAGACACAGATCCCCACCAGCAGCCCCTGTCCTTCCCCTTTGTTATTGGATACTGCCCTGGAGAAAGAGAAATGTGTGCTCTCCAGGGGCGTGGATGTTATGGCCCTGAGGAATGGGATTGCGGTCTTCCTCAAGGCAGAGAATGGCCTTGGAGTTTGTTGCCTGGAAGAAGAGGACCCCAGCAGACTGCCACAATGCAGTGCTGCTGCCCCTTGTGCTGTCCCTGTAGACTGTGAACTGGTGGGTGGGAGCGAGCCCACCAGCCCCTATGTGACCCCTGATCTGGTGGTTGGAAGCGAGCCCACCAGGCCCTGTAAAACCTTGGCTGTGATGAGTGGGACAACAGTCCTCATCAGCAGTCCCAAGCCTGTTACCCCTTGTCCTGATACCCCAGCCTTGGTGAGTGGGACCACGGTCCTCACCAGGGATACCCTTGTTGCTCCTGGATCTTTTGACCCCAGCCTGGTGGGTGGGAAGTCATTCCCCACCAGGCCAACTGTTGATCCAGCCCGAGGGAGGGGGACCACCGTGCTCCCTAAGGAGGTTGGGAGTTGCCCCAGTTTTGCCAGCAGCCCACAGTCTGTTTGTCCTGGATTGGTGAGTGGGAGTGCGCTCCTCACCGGTCCTCTGGATGCCCCAACCCTGAGCAAAAGAGTCCGCAGTGTTTCCAGTAGCCCTTTGGATGTTGCCTCAGCCCAGGAGAGTGAGAGCAGCATCCTCTTCTGTTCCCGTGGGGTACTTGCCCAACCAAAAGGGGGAGATGTCCCCAGCGTCCACCAAGGTGACCCCTAGGCCATGGGGAACCCAGAGACACTGTTGCCAAAAGGAGGTCCACCTTGTAGACTGGCTATGGACCCTGAGTCACTGGACCCAGACCCAGGAGGGTCTGACCCCAGCTCTGCGTGGAGCCTGGCCCAGGAGAGGCCTCCCAACTTGGTGACAGCCAGGACCAAGAGGTACACGTTTCCGTGGCCCAGGACCAAGGACCCCAGTTTTACTCCTGGCCCCGGACAAGGGGCTCGTTTTTTCTTTCCAGACCCCAGGACTGTAGGGGCTGGCTGGGGACAAGACTTTTGGGACAAGTACTGTTGTGGACATGGAACCACAGGCAGAAAACCCCGGACATCCCTAAATTACACCCGACTGGGTCTAATCGGGTATGCCGGACATGGATACAAGGGGGAGATATGTGACAGAACTGTGGCGACCATGGGAGATATTGGTGTGTTAGAGACTATTTCTACCCATAGTTGATTCCAGTACATTGCTGGAGTGCAGAGATAGTGGGGGGGTTGGGCTTTGATTCCACTGTACTCCAGGCCTGTGCTAAGGAATGTTAATTGATTCCTGCTGTGCTTCCTTGACCAATCAGAGGCGGTTATTGATGAGCCAGTTAAGAATGTAGGATTTCAATTCCTAATCTGCATTCTTATCCTGATAAGGATGCTGGTGGCTGATTGGTCAAGCATAGAAACACTGTCCCAAGTATTCATTTGCATGCTGATCTAGATAAGAGTCTCTGTAGTGTATATAACCTGTGTGTTTGATTCAATAAAAGAGAGTTCTTCCCTTCATCAAGTCTCGGCTGATGTTTGGGAACAGGAGGGTCAGTTTACTATTGGATTGTTATTCTGAGGGGAGAAAGGAACTATAAAAGAGGTATCCAGCTTATGATACAAGGCGTCACATTAAAGCACACATAGCGTTACCACATAGTAACAGCCTTGATAGTACACACAGTGTTACCACATAGTAACAGCCTTGATAGTACACACAGCGTTACCACATAGTAACAGCCTTGATGGTACACAGAGCGTTACCACATAGTAACAGCCTTGATAGTACACAGAGCGTTACCACATAGTAACAGCCTTGATGGTACACAGAGCGTTACCACATAGTAACAGCCTTGATGGTACACACAGCGTTACCACATAGTAACAGCCTTGATAGTACACAGAGCGTTACCACATAGTAACAGCCTTGATGGTACACAGAGCGTTACCACATAGTAACAGCCTTGATGGTACACAGAGCGTTACCACATAGTAACAGCCTTGATGGTACACAGAGCGTTACCACATAGTAACAGCCTTGATGGTACACAGAGCGTTACCACACCTGAGCCGAGAGGCATTTGTGTATCTTAGGAAGATGATAATATATCGCTACTTTAGGCTCACTAATACATACAAAATCCCTCTTGGCTTTTGTAATAATACCATTAGAAAAAGCTTTTTCTATATAATGGTTAAAAGATTATAAAAATCTAATAGTAGGATCTTGTGTTAAAGTCTGATAGTAAACTGGATTCTTAAGTATTCAGAAAGCTTCACTGATATAGTCTGTTTTTATCATGGTGCCCGTGATTGTGCCTGAGCGACATTCTTACTTCCGGGTTTACCTTGGCTGCATTCTTATTGGCTCTGGGTTGATAACTCCTCCCAGGACTTGCCTTTATATACGCCCTCCTGTCACTATACCGGTGCACTTTCGTGGTGTTCCTGACCAGACGTATGTTGCTGAGTATCCTGTTCCGTGTATGAACCGGTTTTGTCTGACCTTCTCTGTCCATTACTTTTACGACCCGGTTGGCCTGACTATGATTCCTGTGACCGATTCCGTTTGACTACTGCTCACTGTGTACTGATCTAGGCTTTGGCTGACTAGCGCTCGCTGTGTACCGATCCAGACTTTGGCTGACTACCGCTCTCTGTGTACCTGTAAGGATGTAAGCTTACTGAAGCCTATCTCTGGGTGGGAGGAGCCACCCAGAGATTAGCAGGAAGCTATATAATCTGAGATAAGCAAATAAGGAACCCAGAATGCAGGGAAACAGTAGATAGGCCAAGGGTAGATTTATTGAGATAATGCAAGTCCAGTAGAACAAGCCAGAGGTCAGGGCAGGCTGAGATAATGCAAGTCCAGTGTAACAAGCCAGAGGTCAGGGCAGGCTGAGATAATGCAAGTCCAGTGTAACAAGCCAGAGGTCAGGGCAGGCTGAGATAATGCAAGTCCAGAGTAACAAGCCAGAGGTCAGGGCAGGCTAAAATAATGCAAGTCCAGTGTAACAAGCCAGAGGTCAGGGCAGGCTGAGATAATGCAAGTCCAGTGTAACAAGCCAGAGGTCAGGGCAGGCTGAGATAATGCAAGTCCAGTGTAACAAGCCAGAGGTCAGTACCTGAGATCCAGTACAAGGTCCAGAGGAAGGTCTGTAGAGTGGAAGCTTGGCAGAAGATGCAGGTTGGACAGGAGGACCCAAAGGCGCAGGCTGGCTGGAGAAACAAAAGGAGCAGACTGGGCTGGAGGACCAAAGGTGAAGGCTGGCTGGAGGACCACAGGTGAAGGCTGGCTGGAGGACCACAGGTGAAGGCTGGCTGGAGGACCCCAGGTGAAGGCTGGACTGGAGAGACAACAGGAGAAGGCTGGGCTGGAGAGTGCAGAGCCTAAACGCAGGCTGGAAGCGAGAAGCGCTGGGAGGCGAAACTGCGGCAAGCAGACCGCCCGGGACTCAAGCGACAACTGAGCGCCGAGTCCCGGTTGCCGCCAGTTTAAATGGACGCCGGGCGCCCAGTGAATGACGTCGGTGCGACGACCGATGTCAGACCTCGCTACTGCGCATGCGCGAGGACGCGCGCATGCGCCCAGCCGTCCTGAAGCCAGTAGAGCTACTGGCAAGGACGGCGAGGGACATGACAGTTCCCCCCCTTTACGACCAACCTCCGGGTGGTCAGGTCAGCAGGTCGGTCTGGATGATTCCGATGAAAGGTACGAACACAGGCCGTGGTGTTGAAGTTGCCTGCAGGTTCCCAGGAACGGTCTTCTGGGCCGTACCCCTTCCAATGTACCAGGTATTCCAAACGGCCCCGTCTAGAATCTCCTCGACCTCGAACTCATCAGGATCTGCAATGGAAACAGGAGGAGGTCTAGAAGGTTCTCGACCAGGAAACGGGCTGGGAATCCATTTCTTCAATTGAGAGATGTGGAACGTTGGGTGAATCCGGTATGAGGCAGGTAGTGCCAGACGATATGCTACTGGATTAATGACTTGAGTGATAGAAAAAGGTCCCAAGAAGCGAGGTCCCAATTTTTTGGTGGGACAAGAAAGGCGAACATGTGAGGAGGACAGCCATACTTTATCCCCAATCTGTAGTTCAGGTCCTCTCTGTCGGTGTTTATCAGCATATCGTTTATAGTCTTGCTGTGCAGATCTCAGAATTTGACTTAACACATGATGAGACTGCTGTAACTGTTGTATTCGTTGATTAGCCTCTGGGACTGGAGTGGTGGGGGTGAGTCCTGGTAGAGCTGCCGGGTGGTATCCATAGTTGGCCAAGAAAGGAGAGTTTTTTAAGGTACTGTGATAATGATTATTATAAGCAAATTCTGCCATGGGGAGTAAGTGGTACCAATTATCTTGTAAGTGAGAAGAGAAGCAACGTAAGTACTGTTCCAAAGTCTGATTGGTCCTTTCTGTCTGCCCATTTGTTTGTGGGTGATATCCTGAAGATAGGTTACTGGTAATTTGAAGACCGGCACAAAATGCTCTCCAGAATTTTTATGTGAATTGGGTACCTCTGTCTGAAGTAATGGATTGTGGTACTCCATGAAGACGGAAGCTGGCTGAAGGTAGACCTTTGCTTGGGATGAAATGAGCCATCTTAGTAAATCGGTCTACTACTACCATAATGGTATTATGTTGGTTTGAACCTGGTAAATCCACAATGAAATCAATTGTTACATCTCTCCAAGGACCAGAGGGTATGGGTAAAGGATGGAGCAAACCGGATGGTTTGGTGTGTTGGCTTTTAGCTCTGGCACATGTGTCACAAGAGGATACGTAGTGATTGACATCCTGCTTTAAGTTTGGCCACCAGAAATACCGCTGAATGGCTTCTAAGGTCTTTTGGATTCCTCCATGGCCTGCAACAGGAAGATCGGGAAACTGGTGAAGAGTCTCTTGACGGACGGATTCAGGGACAAAAACTGTATCTTGCTTATACAATAGTCCATCAGTGAAGGTTAAGGCGTATAGTTGTATCAAACGAGGAGAAGGAGTGGTGGCTTGTTTGATACGTTCCAGTAAGTTGGTGGTGACAAGGAGGAATTGACGTGGTTGCAAAATTGTATCAGGAAGTGTAGTAGTATTGGAAGGTACTGTATACATCCTGGATAAAGCATCTGCTTTCAAATTTTTTGGGCCCGGTCTGTAGGTGATGTGTAGTTGGAATCGTGCAAAGAACATTGCCCATCTGGCTTGACGAGGTCGTAGTCTGCGGGCTGATTGGAGATATTCTAGATTTCTGTGATCTGTATATATTGTAATAGGATACTCTGAACCCTCTAATAAGTGTCTCCATTCTTCCAAGGCGCATTTAATAGCGAGCAATTCCTTGTCTCCCACATCATAATTTTGCTTGGCAGGTGTGAGACGCCTGGAGTAGAAGGCTACTGGATGTAAACGATCTTTAATGCCCATATGTTGTGACAGTACTGCCCCTTGTAGCGATATTAGAAGCATCTACTTCTAAAAAGAAAGGTTTATTGACATCAGGTTGTTGTAGAATAGGTGCTTGCGTAAAGTGAAGTTTTAAACGGTCAAAAGCTTGTTGAGCTTCAGGAGTCCAGTGAAAACTGGCATCCTTCTTGGTTAAACATGTGAGTGGTGAAATCCATTTTGAGAAATCCCGGATAAAGCGTCGGTAGAAGTTGGCAAAGCCAACAAACCTCTGAATTGCCTTCTTGTCAGATGGTATGGGCCACTTCAGTATAGCTGTTATCTTACGAGGATCCATCTTTAACTGTCCTGGGGAAACAAGGAAACCTAGGAATTCGATCTCAGACACTTCAAAAGAACATTTCTCCAATTTAGCGTACAAACCATGTGTACGAAGCCTAGTTAACACTCTCCTGACATGACTGCGATGTTCTTGTAGTGAATGTGAGAAGACAAGAATGTCATCTAAGTAAATGACAACAAACTGGTCCAGAAGATCCCGAAAAACATCATTTACGAAATGCTGAAATGTTGCAGGAGCGTTACATAACCCGAAGGGCATCACGGTGTACTCAAAGTGTCCATATCTGGTTCGGAAGGCGGTCTTCCACTCGTCTCCCTTGCGGATGCGAACCAGGTTATATGCTCCTCGTAGATCGATTTTTGTGAAGATCTTTGCAGTTGACATGCGTTCAAACAATTCTGGGATCAGTGGTAACGGATAGCGATTTTTAATGGTAATGGCATTGAGTTCCCGATAGTCTA
Organism: Rhinophrynus dorsalis; assembly: GCA_037306005.1. Lineage (NCBI taxonomy): Eukaryota > Metazoa > Chordata > Amphibia > Anura > Rhinophrynidae > Rhinophrynus > Rhinophrynus dorsalis. The sequence continues at coordinate 2,105,181 of CM074724.1, read as the reverse complement.
CGCAGGGGCGTAGACCACCGTCTTTCTTGGGTACAAAGAAAATCCCGGCTCCAGCTGGAGAAGTGGAAGGTCGAATAAATCCTTTCTCCAAATTTTCAGATATGTACTCTCTAAGATATTGTAGTTCTGGTCCGGATAGAGGATATATATGTCCATAGGGTATAGTTGATCCAGAGAGAAGTTCGATAGGACAATCATATGGTCTATGAGGTGGAAGAAGGTCAGCCCCTTTTTTATCAAACACATCTGAGAAATCCTGATAGGCCATGGGTATGGTTGACGTTGTAACACAGGTCAACAGTTTAGGCTCTGTTTTGATAAGACATTTTTCTCTACAGTGGGTGGAAAGAAAGGTTACAGTTTTGGAAGACCACTCAATATGGGGGTCGTGAATTTGTAGCCATGGAAGACCCAAAAATAAGAGGAAACAAAAGAGATGGGACAACTTCAAATTTAATTTCTTCTCTAATGATTTACAGCAGTGAGAAGATACAGAGGTAAAGTTTCATAAAGAATGGGACCTGACTGTAGGTAGCTTGCATCTGCCATCTGAAGCGTGAACGGTTGGGTTTTGCGTTTGATGGGTATGCCCAAGGATAGAGCTGTCTCCTGGCTCAGGAAACAACTACTGCCTCCGGAATCTATGATGGCCGACACCTCACTCTGCTGTGTGTTCCACTGTAGAATAACAGAGAGGGATATGTAAGAAGGAGTGGGCAACAGAATAGGAGCGGATGATGTTGCAGGTAAAAAATGCCTACCTTGGGAAGGCCGTGGTCTGGTATCACAAGTCCTGAGATGGTGACCCCCTTTTCCACAATAGAGGCAAAGATTTAAAAGTCGTCTACGGTCTCGTTCAGCTTTAGATAGAGGTCCCCGTAGAACACCCAGCTGCATAGGCTCCTCTGTGGTGGTGACAGTAGCAGGTGGTGGAGATGAAGCTGGAGTACGATGGGGAGGAGAAGAAGTAGCAGAGCGTTCGCGCCGCCGTTCTCTCAAGCGGCGGTCAATTTGTATGGAGAGATGAGTGATCTCGTCTAGTGTAACTGGTATAGGTACTCTAACCAGTTCGTCCTTCAGGCTTTCAGATAGGCCTAGACGAAATTGATCCATGAGCGCAGCTTCATTCCACTTGGAATCAATTGACAGACGACGGAAGTCAGCAACGTAATCCTCAACTGGGCGTCTCCCTTGAGTTAGGGACCTTAATGCTACCTGAGCTGAGGCCGTTTTAAAAGGGTCATCATATAATGAATCCATAGCCTGCCGGAAAGCCTGCCATGTAGTTAATACAGGACTGTTGGTCTGTAAGAGGTGATGGGACCAGCCCTGTGGTTCTCCTCCTAACAATGTGATGGTAGTACGTACTTTGGTGAAGTCAGAGGCATAGGTACGTGGATTGATTGAGAACAGTAACTCACATGCAGTGATGAAGGACCTGTACCGGGCTCTATCCCCATAAAATCTTTCAGGCAGGCGAACACGAGGTTCTGGAGCGGAATTCATCTCAAGGCTAGGAAGGGGTGGTGTAGAACCACCTGCTGCTTGGGTTAAACTTGGTTGAAGGTCCTGTAGTTGCTGTTGGAGATGTGTTTGGTTGGCCTGTAATTCCTGTACAGAAGCAGTGAGAGTAGCTATCCGACTACCCAGGGTATTTAAAGCTTCGAGCAACCCCGCGGGTTCCATAACAATTTTGGGACTCAGTTGTTACTGTAAGGATGTAAGCTTACTGAAGCCTATCTCTGGGTGGGAGGAGTCACCCAGAGATTAGCAGGAAGCTATATAATCTGAGATAAGCAAATAAGGAACCCAGAATGCAGGGAAACAGTAGATAGGCCAAGGGTAGATTTATTGAGATAATGCAAGTCCAGTAGAACAAGCCAGAGGTCAGGGCAGGCTGAGATAATGCAAGTCCAGAGTAACAAGCCAGAGGTCAGGGCAGGCTGAGATAATGCAAGTCCAGTGTAACAAGCCAGAGGTCAGGGCAGGCTGAGATAATGCAAGTCCAGTGTAGCAAGCCAGAGGTCAGGGCAGGCTGAGATAATGCAAGTCCAGTGTAACAAGCCAGAGGTCAGGGCAGGCTGAGATAATGCAAGTCCAGTGTAACAAGCCAGAGGTCAGTACCTGAGATCCAATACAAGGTCCAGGAGGAAGGTCTGTAGAGTGAAGCTTGGCAGAAGATGCAGGTTGGACAGGAGGACCAAAAGGTGCAGGCTGGCTGGAGAAACAAAAGGAGCAGACTGGGCTGGAGGACCAAAGGTGAAGGCTGGCTGGAGGACCACAGGTGAAGGCTGGACTGGAGAGACAACAGGAGAAGGCTGGACTGGAGAGACAACAGGAGAAGGCTGGCTGGAGGACCCCAGGTGAAGGCTGGACTGGAGAGACAACAGGAGAAGGCTGGGCTGGAGAGTGCAGAGCCTAAACGCAGGCTGGAAGCGGGAAGCGCTGGGAGGCGAAACTGCGGCAAGCAGACCGCCCGGGACTCAAGCGACAACTGAGCGCCGAGTCCCGGTTGCCGCCAGTTTAAATGGACGCCGGGGCGCCCAGTGAATGACATCGGTGTGACTACCGACGTCAGACCTCGCTACTGCGCATTGCGCGAGGACGCGCGCATGCGCCCAGCCGTCCTGAAGCCAGTAGAGCTACTGGCAAGGACGGCGAGGGACATGACAGTACCGATCCAGGCTTTGGCTGACTACCGATCTCTGTGTACCGACTCAGGCTTTGGCTGACTACCGCTCTCCGTGTACTGATCTAGGCTTTGGCTGACTACCGCTCGCTGTGTACCGATCCAGGCTTTGGCTGACTACCGCTCGCTGTGTACCGATCCAGGCTTTGGCTGACTACCGCTCTCTGTGTACCTGATCCAGGCTTTGGCTGACTACCGCTCTCTGTGTACTGATCCAGGCCTTGGCTGACTACCGCTCTCTGTGTACCGACCCCAGGCTTTGGCTGACTACCGCTCTCTGTGTACCGATCCAGGCTTTGGCTGACTACCGCTCTCTGTGTACCGATCCAGGCTTGAGCTGTCTCGCTCTCTGTGTACCGATCCAGGCTTTGGTTGACTACCGCTCTCTGTGTACCAATCCAGGCTTTGGCTACTGCTCTGTGTACCGATCCAGGCTGTGGCTTACTACCGCTCTCCGTGTACCGATCCAGGCTTTGGCTGACTACCGCTCTCTGTGTACCGATCCAGGCTTTGGCTGACTACCGCTCTCTGTGTACCAATCCAGGCTTTGGCTGACTACCGCTCTATGTGTACTGATACAGGCTTTGGCTGACTACTGCTCGCTGTGTACCGATCCAGGCTGTGGCTGACTACTGCTCTCTGTGTACCGATCAGGCTTGAGCTGTCTCGCTCTCTGTGCTCCGATTCTGCATTGGCTACTACTCCTAGCATTAGCTATTCCGCTAGTGCCTCTGTTATCTCTGGTCTTGTGTCCTATAGCCATTGCTCTATGGTTGCCCCAGTTGCACTCCTATACTGCCTGTGCCTTTGCAGTTACTTCTGATTGTACTACCTTTCATCCTGTGCCTTACTGTTGCCTTCCAGTTGTGCTACTATACTACCGGTACCTTACGATTGCCTCTGGTTGCGCTGATCTACAGCTTGTGCCTTACGATTGCCTCCGGTTGCGCTATTATACAGCCTGTGCATTACGATTGCCTCCGGTTGCGCTATTATATAGCCTGTGCTGTTCCGGTTGCCTCCGGGCATAACCTCCAAGTACTTGTATCTGTGTCCATCACGTGGGCTGCCTATTCCTTACAGTATTATCTGGGCCTGCTACGGTTGCCTCTGGGCATACCCTCCGTGTACCTATGTCTGTGCCTGTCAGTCATGCTGCCTATACCTGGTTTTCTGGGCAAGTCCGGTGGTCTTGTCTGTTTCCCCTGTTCCATTGGGGATTTTGCCCTGCAGTACTCCACCTCTCCTAGGGCACCTCCTTGCTGGTACTGCTGAGGTTCTGTTCCAGTTCCTGTTCCAGTTCTACGCTCTGCATTACTGTTATTGTGCATACCTGTTTCTGTTTGTACCCTGACCTGTGTCAGATCCAGAAGCGCTTATCCTCTGTCTGGGTCTGGACCTGTTGAAGGGCATCTCTGTTCTTTATTATTTATTTAATAAAGCTGCATTTTTTTACCTTAACCAAATTGTCTGAGTGTTCAATAAAACCTTGACAGTACAAAAGGGCCATGACCTCAGACAAGGCTGGTGAAGGTAGCTCCCAGAGTCTCCTATGGAGAATAGACGCTCAGGAGCAACGGTTAGACCAGTTGTCTATGGCTATCAAGCCTATTTTGGAGCTCACTGCCTGTCTCGAAAGACCTGTACAGCCTTCGGTGGCAACTCCAGTCCAGGCACCATTGGCACAGGTCAATACGTCTAGTCCATCCTTTAAGGGGCTATCCGCTACCACCCCCCCTTCCTCTGAGATATGACGAGGATCCTACTCTTTGCAGAGGGTTCCTGAACCAACTTGAGATTTTTCTTGAACTTGTACCTCAGGCATTTCCTAGTGAAAGGAGCAAAGTGGGGTTCATGATCTCACTACTGACAGGTAAAGCTCTAGCTTGGGCAAATCCAATTTGGGAGACTGGCAAACCAATCACCAATGACTTTGCCGAGTTTGTAAGGGCCTTCCGCAGTGTATTAGAAATCCAGGGCGTGCCATCTCTGTGCCAAACGTCTTATGAGAATCCAACAGGGCACACGTACTGTTTCCGACTATGCCATTGAATTTTGTACGCTCGCAGCAGAGGTAGGTTGGAACGATGAGGACGCTTGTGGCTGCCTTCGCGCAAGGTCTCGAGGACAGGATCAAAGACGAAATTGCGGCCAGAGACTTGCCAGAGGGTTTAGAGAGTTTCATTGATTATACCATCCTGATTGACTCCCGTATAAGAGAGAGGAGTATATATAAGGATCGTAGATCAAGATCCACGAGCGAGTCTGCTACTAGGGCTAATTTCCCAACCTTGCCTCCCTCTCCTCCCATACCTCCGGGTCCTGCTGGTGGGAGTGTAGAACCTGTGCAAGTGGGCTTCACACGATTGTTCAAGGAGGAACGCTCCTTCCACCGCAAACAGGGCTTATGTATGTACTGTTGCAAGGCTGGTCACCTGCTAAAAACCTGTCCCGTGCGGCTGGGAAATGCACGCACCTAGGCTCAAGCAGGGGACAGATCCTAGATGTGGTATATCAGTCCCCGGAGGGCACGTTGAACAAACCTGTACTCAATATTGTTGTCTCTTGGGCTGCCGATTCTGTGAATACTCCTGTGCTGCTGGATATTTCATGGACAGGGACTTTGGGAAACTACATAATATTCCATTACTGGACAGAGAATCTCCACTTGAAATTGAGGCCATTGATGGGAGGCCTCTGGTACCACCACAGGTCACCCAGGAGACATGCCCATTATCTGTTTGCATCGGAGCACTTCACAAAGAGACCTTACAGTTTCAGATAATTCAGTCTCCCCACTTTGAGGTCATTTTGGGATTTCCTTGGTTACATATGCATAATCCCAGACTAGACTGGAAGACGTGTGAGATCTTGTCATGGTCTGAGCACTGTAAAACTCATTGTTTAAGGCACTCTACGAAGTTTTTGTGTACCTCTCCCTCCTTACCGCATGTATTCAGTAAGGGAGAGGATAGCACTCTGCCACAGCATCGCCCATTACGATTGTGCTATCGATATTGTGCCTGGCGCCATGCCTCTTAAGGGTAGAACTTACCCACTGTCGTGTGATGAGAACCAGGCCATGGAGGAATACATTGGTGACGCTTTGGCTCATGACATTATTCGTAAGTCTTCCTCTCCCACGGGGCTGGATTCTTTTTCGTTAAAAAGAAGGACGGGGAGCTCCGACCCTGTATTGATTACAGAGGTCTCAACAAAATAATGATAAAAAAACGCTTATCCCATTCCACTCATCAACGAACTGTTCGACCAGTTAAAGGGCGCATCCATTTTTACTAAACTAGACGGGTGGCATATAATTTAGTTCAGATTAAGGAGGGTGATGAGTGAAAAACTGCTTTCAATACTCGTACGGGGCACTATGAATATTTGGTTAATCCATTTGATCTTTGAAATGCCCCGACGGTATTCCAAGAATTCATAAATGATGTACTGAGGGATTTGTTACAATCCTGTGTGGTCGTATACCTGGACGACATTTTGATCTATTCTCCCGACCTGGAGACTCACCGCAGACATGTCTCAGCAGTCTTGCACAGGCTAAGAGAAAACAAGTTATATTGCAAACTCGAGAAGTGCGATCTCCATAGGTCTAGTGTGTCTTTTCTTGGCTATGTCATCTCTAAGGAAGGTTTTGCCATGGATAAAGACAAGCTTGCAGTAGTGTTGCAGTGGCCGTGCCCCACGGGCCTCAAAACCTTGCAGCGGTTCTTAGGGTTTGCGAATTATTATAGGAAATTTATTCACAATTATTCTAGAATTGTAAGACCACTCACTGATATGACCCATAAGAGTGCCAACGCCTCAGATTGGTCCCCAGAGGTGGTCAGGGCATTCAAAAACATTGAAATCCGCATTCTCCACTGCCCCAGTCCTGTCACATCCTATTCTTGGGCTACCATTTACGTTGGAGGTGGATGCCTCTGAAACCGGAGTAAGGTCAGTGTTGGGCCAAAGACCAGGTCCTGATAAGACTTTGAGACCATGCGGATTTTTCTTGAAAAAGATGACCAAAGCTCAGAGTCTGTATGACATTGGTGATCGGGAACTCTTGGCAATTATTTTGGCTTTACGTGAATGGCGTCACCTGTTGGAGGGCACTAGGGCGCCAATATTTATTTTGACCGATCATAAGAACCTAACCTCTCTGAAGCCAAGAGACTATCCCCAAGACAAGCTAGATGGGCACTGTTTTTGTCTCATTTCAATTTCATTGTCTCTTACTTACCTGGTACAAAGAATGTGAGGGCAGACGCCTAATCTAGACAATTTGGTCCTGATTGGAGTCTGACTCTGTACCAGTGCCTATCATTCCTCCGGACCGTATACTTGCCACATTGCGGACGAGCATCACTTCACCGTTGGGGGAGGAGATTTTGGCATATCAGGCCAATGCTCCCCCAGAGAAGCCTATGGGCAAGTGTTTTGTGGCTAAATTAATGGAGACTTACCACGCTTCCCTGGCGGCCGGTCATGTGGGAAAAAAATCAATTAATCTGGTCTATGTCCTGGATGTTTTGGTGGCCAGGCATAAGAGATGACTGTATGAGATGACTGTATGGCATTCAACGCAGCCTGTGCTACTTGTTCCCGTTCCAAGACTCCTAGACACCTCCCGGTGGGACTATTGCAAGCAGTTCTCAATGGTGACCGTCCATGGTCACACGTTTCTATTGATTTCCTGGGAGAGCTGCCGGTTTCCAAAGGCTATACGGTGATACTCATGATAGTTGACAGATTCTCCAAAATGGCCCATTTCATGCCACTCCCTGGCTTGCCGTCTGCTAAGGATCTGGCTACAGTGCTTGCCAGGGAGGTGTTCCGACTCCATGGGGTACCCAAGGTGTTGGTTTCAGACCAGTCAATTCATGTCGAGATTTTGGAGGGCCTTTTGTAACCAGATGGGGATTCAGTTGTCCTTTTCCTCCGCCTATCACCCCCAGACTAATGGGGCCGCTGAGCGTTCCAACCAGGGCTTGGAACAGTTTTTACATTGTTTTATATCCAACCATCACGATAATTGGGCTGACCTGTTGCCGTGGGCAGAGTTCGCGAGGAACTGTGCAGTATGTAACGCATCCGGGAGCTCACCCTTTTTGATCAACGATGGGTTTCAACCATGCTTGCTCCCGGACACCTTCCAAGCACAACAGATTCCAGCTCTGGATGAGCATATTAGGCAACTCCGCTCCACGTGGGCACAGGTCCAGAATTCCCTACGTGATTCCTTCCTACGAGTCCAGTGGCATGCCAACAACAGAAGATTGCCGGCTCCTGTATTCCAGGTGGGAGACCGTGTCTGGTTGTCCTCCAAGAATCTTAGGTTGCAAGTACCTTGTTACAAGTTTGCTCCTCGGTTTGTGGGTCCGTTCCGGGTACTCCGTCGAGCCAACCCTGTCTCCTATGCATTAGAATTACCTGCCTCCATGAAGATACATAACGTCTTCCATGTATCCCTTCTCAAACTGTTGGTGTGTGACCGTTATACCACCACCCCTGCAGTCCCAGGTCCGGTGCGCATACAGGATCATGACGAGTATGAATTGCAGAGTATTTTGGATTCATGTAGACTCCGTGGACAGATCCAATACCTGGTGCACTGGAAGGGATACGGCCCAGAGGAACACTCATGGGTGAACCACTCTGACTTCCATGCTCCACTATTGTTGCGCAGATTCCATTCTAAGTTTCCAGCTAAGCCTAGACCCCCTCAAGATGGGGGGGTCTTTGAGAGTGGGGTAATATCACAGTGCCCGTGATTCTACCTGAGCGACATTCTTACTTCCGGGTTTACCTTGGCTGCATTCTTATTGGCTCTGGGTTGATAACTCCTCCCAGGGCTTGCCTTTATATACTCCCTCCTGTCACTATACCGGTGCCCTTTCGTGGTGTTCCTGACCAGATGTTTGTTGCTGAGTATCCTGTTCCGTGTATGATCCGGTTTTGTCTGTCCTTGCTCCTGTCTTCGCTGTCCATTTTGTTTACTACCCGGTTTGCCTGACTATGATTCCTGTGACTCCGTTTGACTACTACTCTCTGTGTACCGATCCAGGCTTTGGCTGACTACCGCTCTCTGTGTACCGATCCAGGCTTTGGCTGACTACCGCTCTCTGTGTACCGATCCAGGCTTTGGCTGACTACCGCTCTCTGTGTACTGATCCAGGCTTTGGCTGACTACCGCTCTCTGTGTACTGATACAGGCTTTGGCTGACTACTGCTCGCTGTGTACCGATCCAGGCTGTGGCTGACTACTGCTCTCTGTGTACCGATCCAGGCTTTGGCTGACTACCGCTCTCTGTGTACCGATCCAGACTTGGCTGACTTCCGCTCTCTGTGTACCGATCCATGCTTTGGCTGACTACCGCTCTCTGTGTACTGATCCAGGCTTTGGCTGACTACCGCTCTCTGTGTACTGATCCAGGCTTTGGTTGACTACCACTTGCTGTGTACCGATCCAGGCTTTGGCTGACTACCGCTCTCCGTGTACCGATCCAGGCTTGGCTGACTACCGCTCTCCGTGTACCGATCCAGGCTTTGGCTGACTACCGCTCTCTGTGTACCGATCCAGGCTGTGGCTGACTACCGCTCTCTGTGTACCGATCCAGGCTTTGGCTGACTACCTCTTGCTGTGTACTGATACAGGCTGTGGCTGACTACCGCTCTCCGTGTACCGATCCAGGCTTGGCTGACTACCGCTCTCTGTGTACCGATCCAGGCTTTGGCTGACTACTGCTCTCTGTGTACCGATCCAGGCTTTGGCTGACTACCGCTCTCTGTGTAACGATCCAGGCTTGAGCTGTCTCGCTCTCTGTGCTCCGATTCTGCATTGGCTACTACTCCTAGCATTAGCTATTCCGGTAGTGCCTCTGTTGTCTCCGGTCTTGTGTCCTATAGCCATTGCTCTATGGTTGCCCCGGTTGCACTCTATACCGCCTGTGCCTTTGCCGTTACTTCTGATTGTACTACCTTTCAGCCTGTGCCTTACTCTTGCCTCCGGTTGCGCTACTATACTACCGGTACCTTACTGTTGTCTCCGGTTGCGCTACTATACAGCCTGTGCATTACGATTGCCTCCGGTTGCGTCACCTATACAGCCTGTGCATTACGATTGCCTCCGGTTGCGCTATTATACAGCCTGTGCATTACGATTGCCTCCGGTTGTGCTATTATACAGCCGGTGCATTACGATTGTCTCCGGTTGTGCTATTATACAGCCGGTGCATTACGATTGCCTCCGGTTGTGCTATTATACAGCCTGTGCATTACGATTGCCTCCGGTTGCGCTATTATACAGCCTGTGCATTACGATTGCGCTACTATACAGCCTGTGCATTACGATTGTCTCCGGTTGTGCTATTATACAGCCGGTGCATTACGATTGTCTCCGGTTGTGCTATTATACAGCCGGTGCATTACGATTGTCTCCGGTTGTGCTATTATACAGCCTGTGCATTACGATTGCCTCCGGTTGTGCTATTATACAGCCGGTGCATTACGATTGTCTCCGGTTGTGCTATTATACAGCCGGTGCATTACGATTGCCTCCGGTTGTGCTATTATACAGCCTGTGCATTACGATTGCCTCCGGTTGCGCTATTATACAGCCTGTGCATTACGATTGCCTCCGGTTGCGCTACTACTCAGCCGGTGCATTACGATTGCCTCCGGTTGCGCTATTATACAGCCTGTGCATTACGATTGCCTCCGGTTGTGCTACTATACAGCCTGTGCATTACGATTGTCTCCGGTTGTGCTATTATACAGCCTGTGCATTACGATTGTCTCCGGTTGTGCTACTATACAGCCTGTGCATTACGATTGTCTCCGGTTGCGCTATTATACAGCCTGTGCATTATGATTGCCTCCGGTTGCGCTATTATACAGTCTGTGCATTACGATTGCCTCCGGTTGCGCTACTACTCAGCCGGTGCATTACGATTGCCTCCGGTTGTGCTACTATACAGCCTGTGCATTACGATTGTCTCCGGTTGTGCTATTATACAGCCTGTGCATTACGATTGCCTCCGGTTGCGCTACTACTCAGCCGGTGCATTACGATTGCCTCCGTTGTGCTACTATACAGCCTGTGCATTACGATTGCCTCCGGTTACGCTATTATACAGCCTGTGCATTACGATTGCCTCCGGTTGCGCTACTATACAGCCTGTGCATTACGATTGCCTCCGGTTGTGCTACTACTCAGCCGGTGCATTACGATTGCCTCCGGTTGCGCTACTATACAGCCTGTGCATTACGATTGCCTCCGGTTGTGCTACTACTCAGCCGGTGCATTACGATTGCCTCCGGTTGCGCTATTATACAGCCTGTGCATTACGATTGCCTCCGGTTGCGATATTATACAGCCTGTGCATTACGATTGCCTCCGGTTGTGCTACTATACAGCCTGTGCATTACGATTGCCTCCGGTTGTGCTACTATACAGCCTGTACCTGTTCCGGTTGCCTCCGGGCATAACCTCCGAGTACGTGTATCTGTGCCCATCACGTGGGCTGCCTATTCCTTACAGTATTATCTGGGCCTGCTATGTCTGCCTCTGGGCATACCTCCGTGTACCTGTGTCTGTGCCTGGCACTCAGGCTGCCTATAGCTGGTTTTCTAGGCAAGTCCGGTGGTCTTGTCTGTTTCCCCTGTTCCAATGGGGATTTTACCCTGCAGTGCTTACCTCTCCTAGGGCACCTCCTTGCTGGTACTGCTGAGGTTCTGTTCCAGTTCCTGTTCCAGTTCTACGCTCGGCATTACTGTTATTTTGTACATACCTGTCTCTGTTGTACCCTGACCTGTGTCAGATCCAGAAGAGCTCATCCTCTGTCTGGGTCTGGATCTGTTGAATGGCATTTCTGTTCTTTATTATTTATTTAATAAAGCTGCATTTTTACCTTTACCAAATTGTCTGAGTGTTAAATAAAACCGTGACAGTTTTGTTTTGAATAACTATCCACCCTCCTCTGTCTGTTGGTTTTATTATTATTTCATTGTTATTCATGAACTTGGTTATTTCTATACTTTCGTCTTTAGTTCTATTCTGTTTCAATCGATAATTTTTGTTCAACTATTTTGTGAATATCTTCAAGAACCAGGGTATAGAACGTGTTTACCAAAGGACCTCTACTATGAATAGGATTAAATTTGGAGGGGGATGAAATGGAGACTCTATAGGAATATTTAAAATACATTTCCCTACAGTGTCAATATCCGGATCTTTCTCTTGAGTAATGATTGCTACTGCTAAAGGGCCATTTGAGATTCGCTTCAACTGACGATTGGCAAAGAACCTTTTTAATGACGGGTTAAGTGTAAATCTGTCTACGTCCACAATTAACTCAAATAGATTTGGAGGATTTGAAGGACAAAAATTAAATCCTCTATTAAGAATCTTTTCCTCTTTGGAACTCAACTGATAGGTGGATAAGTTATAAATGTCAGACCTATTTACATTTCTACTCTTCCTATTTTGGGTTCTCTTCCCCCTTCTGCCCCTATGTGTTCTGTGTCTGTGTCCAGAGTTCTTTTGGCTCCTCCCAATGCAGAATAATGATTTGTGTGTTGGAATTGTTTCCACCACCGAGGGGTCTGAATCCTCTGACCGTGGGGGTTCCTGCCTCAAAAATGACTGTTTTTATTGGTCTTGGATCTAGTATTACTTAACTCAGTGATACTGGTGTTTGTTCTCAGAGTGTCGTTTGATAAATCTGATGACGTGTTAGTCACTGTGAATTGCTGTGTTTGTCTTTTTAATGTATGTCTGTTAGAGTCACCATGAGATGCACTTTCTGACTATGTGGAAAATTGTGATAATTTGGACATGAACGTTTGTTATCCCTTCCATTCGTTTGACCTACATTCCAGCCTCTAACATGAGGGATATGATCTCCCTGTCTGTTTTCATGATGACCCTGGTGATTATTTCTTAATTGTTGAACATTCTGATGAGAGAGATTAGAGTAATAAGAATGATTAAAACGTATTCTAGATGGATTCAAATTCTGTTTAGATTTAACTACTTTATTTCTCCAATTTCTGACATTTCCTGTTTTGTAGTCAATTCTATCTCGTTCTAATTCTAACGACTTAAAGGTAGGCAGGCAATGTAATAAAGCAGAGGGGAATGCAAGCCGGGTGCTGGGCTGTATAGCCAGGGGCATTAGTAACAGAAAAAGGGAAGTGGTCATGTCACTCTACAGATCTCTAGTTAGACCTCACCTAGAGTATTGTGTACAGTACAGGAGACCTAGAGTGTTGTGTACAGTACTGGAGACCCCATCTCCAGAAGGATACAGATACTATACAGTATTGTGAACTGTACTGGAGACCCCATCTCCACAAGGATACAGATACTATAGAGTATTGTGTACGGTACTGGAGACCCCATCTCCAGAAGGATATAGATACTCTAGAGCATTGTGTACAGTACTATAGACCCCCATCTCCAGAAGCATATAGATACTCTAGAGTATTGTGTACCGTACCGGAGACCCCATCTCCAGAAGGATATAGATACTCTAGAGTATTGTGTACCGTACCGGAGACCCCATCTCCAGAAGGATGTAGATACTATAGAGTATTGTGTACAGTACCGGAGACTCCATCTCCAGAAGGATATAGATACTCTAGAGCATTGTGTACAGTACCGGAGACCCCATCTCCAGAAGGATATAGATACTCTACAGTATTGTGTACAGTACCGGAGACCCCATCTCCAGAAGGATATAGATACTCTACAGTTTTGTGTACAGTACCGGAGACCTCATCTCCAGAAGGATATAGATACTCTACAGTATTGTGTACAGTACCGGAGACCCCATCTCCAGAAGGATATAGATACTCTAGAGTATTGTACCCCATCTCCAGAAGGATATAGATACTCTAGAGTATTGTGTACAGTACCGGAGACCCCATCTCCAGAAGGATATAGATACTCTAGAGTATTGTGTACAGTAGTATAGACCCCCATCTCCAGAAGGATATAGATACTATAGAGTATTGTGTACCGTACCGGAGACCCCATCTCCAGAAGGATATAGATACTCTAGAGTATTGTGTACAGTAGTATAGACCCCCATCTCCAGAAGCATATAGATACTCTAGAGTATTGTGTACCGTACCGGAGACCCCATCTCCAGAAGGATGTAGATACTCTAGAGCATTGTGTACAGTACCGGAGACCCCATCTCCAGAAGGATACAAATACTATAGAGTATTGTGTACAGTACCGGAGACCCCATCTCCAGCAGGATATAGATACTCTAGAGTGTTGTGTGCAGTACTGGAGACCCCATCTCCAGAAGGATATAGATAATCTAGAGCATTGTGTACAGTACTATAGACCCCCATCTCCAGAAGGATATAGATACTCTAGAGTATTGTGTACAGTACGGTAGACCTCATCTCCAGAAGGATATAGATACTCTAGAGCATTGTGTACAGTACCGGAGACCCCATCTCCAGAAGGATAGAGATACTCTAGACTATTGTATACAGTACCGGAGACCTAGAGTATTGTGTACAGTACCAGAGACCCCATCTCCAGAAGGATATAGATACTCTAGAGAGAATTCAGAGAAGGACTACTAAAATGGTGACTGGTTTACAGGAAAAGACACAGGACAGACTAAAGGATCTGAACATGTATCGCTTGGAGGAGAGGAGAGAGAGGGGATATGACAGACACATTCACATACATGAAGGGATTCAACAAAGTGCAGGAGGGAAGTATATTTCACAGGAGTAAAAATGTTAGGACAAGAGGCCATAGTCTAAAACTAAAGGGACACAGGTTTAGATGTAATGTAAGAAAGTTTTACTTCACTGAGAGGGTAGTAGATAAGTGGAATAGTCTACCAGCAGAAGTGGTAGAAGTTAATACAGTGAGGGATGTAACATACATGGGAGATAGGCATAAGGCTGTCCTTAACATAAGAAAAGACCAAGGACCAAATAAGGTTTGAGGTTTTTACAGTAGGAAAATGGACGGACTAGATGGGCCGAATGGTTCTTATCTGCCGTCAGACGCCATGTTTTTATAAGAGCAGGACAGTACCATTACACACACAAGAGCAGGGTGCAGCAGGACCGTACCATTACACACATAAGAGCGGGGTGCAGCAGGATCGTACCATTACACACATAAGAGCAGGGTGCAGGAGGACTGCACCATTACACACATAACAGCAGGGTGCAGCAGGATCGTACCATTACACACATAAGAGCAGGGTGCAGGAGGATTGTACCATTACACACATAAGAGCAGGGTGCAGGAGGATTGTACCATTACACACATAACAGCAGGGTGCAGGAGGATTATACCATTACACACATAACAGCAGGGTGCAGGAGGATTATACCATTACACACATAACAGCAGGGTGCAGGAGGATTATACCATTACACACATAACAGCAGGGTGCAGGAGGATCGTACCATTACACACATAAGAGCAGGGTGCAGGAGGATTATACCATTACACACATAACAGCAGGGTGCAGGAGGATTGTACCATTACACACATAACAACAGGGTGCAGGAGGATCGTACCATTACACACATAAGAGCAGGGTGCAGGAGGATCGTACCATTACACACATAACAGCAGGGTGCAGGAGGATCGTACCATTACACACATAAGAGCAGGGTGCAGCAGGATCGTACCATTACACACATAAGAGCAGGGTGCAGAAGGATCGTACCATTACACACATAAGAGCAGGGTGCAGCAGGATCGTACCATTACACACATAAGAGCAGGGTGCAGGAGGATCGTACCATTACACACATAACAGCAGGGTGCAGGAGGATTGTACCATTACACACATAACAACAGGGTGCAGCAGGACCGTACCATTACACACATAAGAGCAGGGTGCAGAAGGATCGTACCATTACACACATAAGAGCAGGGTGCAGGAGGATTGTACCATTACACACATAACAACAGGGTGCAGCAGGACCGTACCATTACACACATAAGAGCAGGGTGCAGGAGGATTGTACCATTACACACATAACAACAGGGTGCAGCAGGACCGTACCATTACACACATAAGAGCAGGGTGCAGAAGGATTGTACCATTACACACATAAGAGCAGGGTACCAACTCCAGATCTAAGTTCTCACTAAATAATGAAAGTGAAAGTTTTGCTCAGTGTCTGGCTTCAGAGATGTTGGGATCGGAGAATCCTCTACGTATAGTAGAATAATGTATGTATATAACACTGTGTATAGTACTGTATGTATATAACACTGTGTATAGTACTGTATGTATATAATACTGTATGTATATAATACTGTGTATAGTACTGTATGTATATAACACTGTGTATAGTACTGTATGTATATAATACTGTATGTATATAATACTGTGTATAGTACTGTATGTATATAACACTGTGTATAGTACTGTATGTATATAATACTGTGTATAGTACTGTATGTATATAATACTGTATGTATATAATACTGTGTATAGTACTGTATGTGTATATAACACTGTGTATAGTACTGTATGTATATAACACTGTGTATAGTACTGTATGTATTTAATACTGTATGTATATAATACTGTGTATAGTACTGTATGTATATAACACTGTGTATAGTACTGTATGTATATAATACTGTGTATAGTACTGTATGTATATAATACTGTATGTATATAATACTGTGTATAGTACTGTATGTATATAACACTGTGTATAGTACTGTATGTATATAATACTGTATGTATATAATACTGTGTATAGTACTGTATGTATATAACACTGTGTATAGTACTGTATGTATATAACACTGTGTATAGTACTGTATGTATATAATACTGTGTATAGTACTGTATGTATATAACACTGTGTATAGTACTGTATGTATATAATACTGTGTATAGTACTGTATGTATATAATACTGTATGTATATAATACTGTGTATAGTACTGTATGTATATAACACTGTGTATAGTACTGTATGTATATAATACTGTGTATAGTACTGTATGTATATAACACTGTGTATAGTACTGTATGTATATAATACTGTATGTATATAATACTGTGTATAGTACTGTATGTGTATATAACACTGTGTATAGTACTGTATGTATATAACACTGTGTATAGTACTGTATGTATTTAATACTGTATGTATATAACACTGTGTATAGTACTGTATGTATATAATACTGTGTATAGTACTGTATGTATATAATACTGTATGTATATAATACTGTGTATAGTACTGTATGTATATAACACTGTGTATAGTACTGTATGTATATAATACTGTATGTATATAATACTGTGTATAGTACTGTATGTATATAACACTGTGTATAGTACTGTATGTATATAACACTGTGTATAGTACTGTATGTATATAATACTGTGTATAGTACTGTATGTATATAACACTGTGTATAGTACTGTATGTATATAATACTGTGTATAGTACTGTATGTATATAACACTGTGTATAGTACTGTGTGTATAATACTGTGTATAGTACTGTATGTATATAATACTGTGTATAGTACTGTGTGTATAATACTGTGTATAGTACTGTATGTATATAACACTGTGTATAGTACTGTATGTATATAACACTGTGTATAGTACTGTATGTATATAATACTGTGTATAGTACTGTATGTATATAATACTGTATGTATATAACACTGTGTATAGTACTGTATGTATATAACACTGTGTATAGTACTGTATGTATATAATACTGTGTATAGTACTGTATGTATATAATACTGTATGTATATAATACTGTGTATAGTACTGTATGTATATAACACTGTGTATAGTACTGTATGTATATAATACTGTGTATAGTACTGTATGTATATAACACTGTGTATAGTACTGTATGTATATAATACTGTGTATAGTACTGTATGTATATAACACTGTGTATAGTACTGTATGTATATAATACTGTGTATAGTACTGTATGTATATAATACTGTATGTATATAATACTTTGTATAGTACTGTATGTGTATAACACTGTGTATAGTACTGTATGTATATAATACTGTGTATAGTACTGTATGTATATAATACTGTATGTATATAATACTGTGTATAGTACTGTATGTATATAACACTGTGTATAGTACTGTATGTATATAATACTGTGTATAGTACTGTATGTATATAACACTGTATATAGTACTGTATGTATATAATACTGTGTATAGTACTATGTGTATAACACTGTGTATAGGTGTGTGTAATACTGTGTATAGTACTATGTGTATAACACTGTGTATAGGTGTGTGTAATACTGTGTATAGTACTATGTGTATAACACTGTGTATAGGTGTGTGTAATACTGCGTATAGTACTATGTGTATAACACTGTGTATAGGTGTGTGTAATACTGCGTATAGTACTATGTGTATAACACTGTGTATAGGTGTGTGTAATACTGCGTATAGTACTATGTGTATAACACTGTGTATAGGTGTGTGTAATACTGCGTATAGTACTATGTGTATAACACTGTGTATAGGTGTGTGTAATACTGCGTATAGTACTATGTGTATAACACTGTGTATAGGTGTGTGTAATACTGTGTATAGTACTATGTGTATAACACTGTGTATAGGTGTGTGTAATACTGTGTATAGTAATGTATAGTATCCTGGGAATGCTATAATTATGGGATATTTTAAAGTGACAGTAATGCCCCATAAGAAACATTCTTGTTGTATAAATTATATGGAGGGAGGCAGGTTTGTGAGGATGCTGAGGGAGGCAGGGTTGTGCGGATGCTGAGGGAGGCAGGGTTGTGAGGATGCTGAGGGAGGCAGGTTGTGAGGATGCTGAGGGAGGCGGGCTGTGAGGATGCTGAGGGAGGCAGGGTTGTGAGGATGCTGAGTGAGGCAGGGCTGTGAGGATGCTGAGGGAGGCAGGGTTGTGAGGATGCTGAGTGAGGCAGGGCTGTGAGGATGCTGAGTGAGGCAGGTTTGTGAGGATGCTGAGGGAGGCAGGGTTGTGAGGGTGCTGAGGGAGGCAGCTTTGTGAGGATGCCGAGGGAGGCAGGGTTGTGAGGATGCTGAGGGAGGCAGATTGTGAGGATGCTGAGGGAGGCAGGTTGTGAGGATGCTGAGGGAGGCAGGCTGTGAGGATGCTGAGGGAGGCAGGGTTGTGAGGATGCTGAGGGAGGCAGGGTTGTGAGGCAGGCTGTGAGGATGCTGAGGGAGGCAGGGTTGTGAGGATGCTGAGGGAGGCAGGGCTGTGAGGATGCTGAGGGAGACAGGGTTGTGAGGATGCTGAGGGAGGCAGGCTGTGAGGATGCTGAGGGAGGCAGGTTGTGAGGATGCTGAGGGAGGCAGGTTTGTGAGGATGCTGAGGGAGGCAGATTGTGAGGATGCTGAGGGAGGCAGGGTTGTGAGGATGCTGAGGGAGGCAGGTTGTGAGGATGCTGAGGGAGGCAGGTTGTGAGGATGCTGAGGGAGGCAGGGTTGTGAGGATGCTGAGGGAGGAAGGTTGTGAGGATGCTGAGGGAGGCAGGTTGTGAGGATGCTGAGGGAGGCAGGGTTATGAGGATGCTGAGGGAGGCAGGTTGTGAGGATGCTGAGGGAGGCAGGGTTGTGAGGACGCTGAGGAAGGCAGGTTTGTGAGGATGCTGAGGGAGGCAGGTTATGAGGATGCTGAGTGAGGCAGGTTTGTGAGGATGCTGAGGGAGGCAGGGTTGTGAGGATGCTGAGGGAGGCAGGTTGTGAGGATGCTGAGGGAGGCAGGCTGTGAGGATGCTGAGTGAGGCAGGTTTGTGAGGATGCTGAGGGAGGCAGGGTTGTGAGGATGCTGAGGGAGGCAGGTTGTGAGGATGCTGAGGGAGGCAGGTTTGTGAGGATGCTGAGGGAGGCAGGGTTGTGAGGGTGCCGAGGGAGGCAGGGTTGTGAGGGTGCCGAGGGAGGCAGGGTTGTGAGGGTGCCGAGGGAGGCAGGGTTGCATTTGAGATCCGTCTGGCAAAGCAAAAATGTGTAGGTTCAACCAAAACTCTTAATTTTTTTTTGTTTTAATTAATTTTAAAATATCAATAGCATCAATGCAACACACAGGGCTGGATTTATCGTACGGCAGAGTAGGCATCTGCCTACAGGCGCACACTACAGAGGGGCGCCTGTCATTGGGACCTATTTTGGGTTTTTTCCTAATTATTCTAACCACGTATTCCATCATGTCTGAGCCTCTTTCGGCACAGATGTTTAACTGCAGAGCTCCCTAGTGAGCTCTTTAGTAATGCAGAGCTCTTGGAGATGACATCATCATGACATCATCTCCCAGCGCTCTGCATTACTGAGCAGAACACCGCTCGGGAGCTCCACCAGTTACAGGTCTGTGCCGAAGGAGGCGCAGACCTGTCCTGCCATGCCGCTGGACCACCAGGGACGAGGTAGGAAATGGGGGTGGCCGCAGTGTGAGGGCAATATGAAGCAGATGGAGGGCAGTGTGAGGGCAAAGTGGAGCTGATGGCTGACAATGTGAGGGCATTATGGAGCTGATGGGGCAATATGGAGCTGAAGGGGCAATGTGAAGATGATAGGGGCAATGAGAGTGCAATATGGAGCTGATGGGGGGCGAGTTGTAGCTGATAGGGCAATATGGAGCCGATGGGGAAATGTGGAGATAAGGGAAATGTGAGGGCATTATGGAGCTGATGGGGCAATATGGAGCTGAAGGGGCAATGTGAAGATGATAGGGGCAATGAGAGTGCAATATGGAGCTGATGGGGGGCGAGTTGTAGCTGATAGGGCAATATGGAGCCGATGGGGAAATGTGGAGATAAGGGAAATGTGAGGGCAATATGGAGCTGATGGGGGCAATATAGAGCTGATGGGGCAATGTGAAGATGGTAGGGGCAATGAGAGGGCAATATGGAGCTGATGGGGGGCGAGTTGTAGCTGATAGGGCAATATGGAGCCGATGGGGAAATGTGGAGATAAGGGAAATGTGAGGGCAATATGGAGCTGATGGGGTGCAAGTTGGAGCTGATGGGGGGAAATGTGAGGGCAATATGGAGCTGATGGGGGCAAGTTGTAACTGATGGGGGCAATATGGAGCTGATGGGGCAATGTGAAGAGGATAACGGCAATGTGAGGGCAATATGGACATGATGGGGGCAGTGTGGACATTAGGAGCATTGTGGAGGTGTCCAGTGGGGGGGGGGCTTCAGATTTCTGTGTCTACAGGCTCCTGAGATGTAAATCCGGCCCTGGCAACACACAGAATGTGAAAATTTATAGAAAGGCAAAAATACTGAGGAAAACCGGTCAGAATTTAAATTTAGGTTGGAGAAAAGTGTTTAACAGTATATACTATTGGGGAACAAACGCAAAAAAAGTAGATCACAACCAATGTGATTAAAAACAGTACAAATTTAAAGCGTAACTACCACCACACAACATCTTTAGCTTAATTAAGTCCACATTTGGCAATTAGCTGCTTAGTAGCGCTAGTCGCCAGAATTATTACCTTATTTAATAGATTTATGCTTTCTTCCATAGCTGACAGTAGCACGGAGCGTGGACATCTTGCCTTAGTGACGCCTGCGCTGTCAGTCCCTTTAGGAGCCGGGCGGCTCCTAGCAACGCCTCCTAGACCCGGCTGGGACTGACAGCGCAGGCGCGCGGACGTCACTATGGCAAGATGTCCGCGCTCCGTCCTGCCTGTCACCCATGTAAGAAAGCTTAAATCTATTAAATAAGGTAATAATTCTGGCGACTAGCGCTACTAAGCAGCTAGTCACCAGATGGGGACTTAATTAAGCTAAAGATGTTGTGCAGCGGTAGTTCCGCTTTAAAGAAAGAAAGGCAATAGGGGGAAAAGGTGTTAAAAAGTCAAATGCAGCAGATTATTCTTTCTTGAAATACAGGGAGTGTAACAAAGGTTGCAAAAAACAAAAAGGCAATTAGGGTAGCAAAAGCAGATAATGACACAAATAACACAAATTGCAAAGGAGAGTAAGACTAATCCAAAAGGTTTTTCATCTATAATAGCAAAAAAGAGGGAGTGCATTGGACATTTCAAAAATGAGATGGGTGAGTTGGTTAGTGAGGATAAGGAAAAGGCCGATGTTCTAAACACTTTCTTTGCATCAGTATATACAAGGAAGCAAGGAATGGTAGAAGAGCCTCCGCAAGTAACAAATAAAACAATACAATTAATAGATATTGGGTTAACTCAAGGAGATGTCATGGGAAGACTGAACAAAATTAAGACCGACAAAGCACCGGGTCCTGATGGTATACATCCAAGGGTTCTTCAGGAACTTAGTGCAGTGTTAGCAAAACCCCTATATTTACTCTGTAAAGATTCTCTCACCACAGGCTCAGTGCCACAGGATTGGCATAAAGCCAATGTAGTTCCTTTATTTTAGAAGGGAACTAAAACAGAACCTGGGAATTATAGACCTGTAAGTTTGACCTCTGCAGTGGAACACTGCTAGAAGGCATATTAAAGGACTATATTCAGAAGTACACTGCAGAAAATAGGATTATTAGTAGGAATCAACATAGTTTTATGAGAAATAGCTCTTGCCAAACTAATCTTTTAAGCTTATTTGAAGAAGTAATTAGCAAAGTATATAATGGTAAAGCAGTAGATGTAGTATATCTAGATTTTGCAAAGGCATTTGATACAGTGCCACACAGAAGGCTGGGGTATAAAATAAGGAAATTGGGGCTAGGAGATGACCTTTGCAACTAGACAGAAAACTGGCTGAAGGATAGGGAACAGTGTGTGATTGTAAATGGAAAATTCTTCAATACAGTCAAGGTGGAGAGTGGAGTACCTCAGGGCCAGTACTTGGTTCGCTGCTTTTATGTTTATAAATGAACTGGAAATAGATATAGAAAGCAGACAATCAAGATTTCCAGATGTCACTAAATTATGCAGGGTAATAAATTCAGAACGGGGTATTTGCTGTCTATATAGGGATATATATAGAATTGCAGATTGGACAACCAAATGGAATATGAAGTTTAATGTGGGGAAGTGTAAAGTCATGCATTTGGGAGGAAACAATCCCAAGGCTACTTATGAACTTAATGGAATCATTTTAGGGGACTCGTTGCTAGAGAAAGACCTGGGTATCCTTGTCAACTACAAACTTGAAAACAGTGACCAGTGTCAGACAGCAGTAGCAAAGGCAAACAAAATCCTGTCTTGTATAAAAAGAGGTATCGAAGCAAGAGTGGATAACATCATGTCGCTAAAGTACCAATAGGTGGTAAGACCTCACCTCGAACATACAGTGTAGTTATCGGGACCAGTTCTAAAAAAAGAGAATATTCTAGAACTGGAGGGTACAGCAAAGAGCAAAAAATTAATTAAAGGAATGGAGGACTTGACAAAAGACAACCAAGTGGAGACCTTATCACATTGTATAAGTATATGAGAGGTCAATACAAGGATCTCTGTGGTGAGCTATTTATTCCAAGGCCTGATCAGATAACTAAGGGCCGCCACTTAAAATTAGGATTGGAGGTTTCTACATCAGTAGAAGAAGGGTTTTTGTACAGTAAGGTCTCTTAAACTGTGGAATTCTTTGCTCAAATATGTGGTAATGGCAGATACAATGGATACATTTAAGAGAACAATAGATACATACAGGGTTATACTGTGTTTTTGTAGGTAAAACAGGCAGTTCCTGTAAATAGAATAATACTCGTGTTGGTGGCAGGAAATTTGATATAATGATTGACTTGTATCTTTTCAACCTAATCACTGTGTTACTATGTATGTCTCTGTGTGCCACTGAGTCTGTCTGTCTGTGTGCCACTGAGTCTGTCTGTCTGTCTGTGTGCCACTGAGTCTGAGTAGTTCTCTGTTCTCTGTCACTGTGTCTTTCTTGGGTTGTCACTGAGACTTTTGTCTCTATATGTGTCACCAAGTCTGTGTGTGTGTCACCCAGTCTGTGTGTCTCACTAGAAGCTATCTTTCTGTGAGTTACTGAGTCTCTGTCCGTGTGTGAGTTACTGAGTCTCTGTCCGTGTGAGAGTCACTGAGTCTCTGTCCGTGTGTGAGTTACTGAGTCTCTGTCCGTGTGTGAGTTACTGAGTCTCTGTCTGTGTGTGAGTCACTGAGTCTCTGTCCGTGTGTCAGTCACTGAGTCTCTGTCCGTGTGTGAGTCACTGAGTCTCTGTCCGTGTGTGAGTTACTGAGTCTCTGTCCGTGTGTGAGTTATTGAGTCTCTGTCCGTGTGTGAGTCGCTGAGTCTCTGTCCGTGTGTGAGTCGCTGAGTCTCTGTCAGTGTGTGAGTCACTGAGTCTCTGTCCGTGTGTGAGTCACTGAGTCTCTGTCCGTGTGTGAGTCACTGAGTCTCTGTCCGTGTGTGTCACTGAGTCTCTGTCAGTGTGTGAGTTACTGAGTCTCTGTCCGTGTGTGAGTCACTGAGTCTCTGTCCGTGTGTGAGTCACTGAGTCTCTGTCAGTGTGTGAGTCACTGAGTCTCTGTCCGTGTGTGAGTCACTGAGTCTCTGTCCGTGTGTGAGTCACTGAGTTTCTGTCCGTGTGTGAGTTACTGAGTCTCTGTCCGTGTGTGAGTCACTGAGTCTCTGTCCGTGTGTGAGTTACTGAGTCTCTGTCCGTGTGTGAGTTACTGAGTCTCTGTCCGTGTGTGAGTTATTGAGTCTCTGTCCGTGTGTGAGTCGCTGAGTCTCTGTCCGTGTGTGAGTCGCTGAGTCTCTGTCAGTGTGTGAGTCACTGAGTCTCTGTCCGTGTGTGAGTCACTGAGTCTCTGTCCGTGTGTGAGTCACTGAGTCTCTGTCCGTGTGTGAGTCACTGAGTCTCTGTCCGTGTGTGTCACTGAGTCTCTGTCAGTGTGTGAGTTACTGAGTCTCTGTCCGTGTGTGAGTTACTGAGTTTCTGTCAGTGTGTGAGTTACTGAGTCTCTGTCAGTGTGTGAGTTACTGAGTCTCTGTCCGTGTGTGAGTTACTGAGTCTCTGTCAGTGTGAGAGTCACTGAGTCTCTGTCCGTATGTGAGTCACTGAGTCTCTGTCCGTGTGTGAGTCACTGAGTCTGTGTCAGTGTGTGAGTTACTGAGTCTCTGTCAGTGTGTGAGTCGCTGAGTCTCTGTCCGTGTGTGAGTTACTGAGTCTCTGTCCGTGTGTGAGTTACTGAGTCTCTGTCAGTGTGTGAGTCACTGAGTCTCGGTCCGTGTGTGAGTTACTGAGTCTCTGTCCGTGTGTGAGATACTGAGTCTCTGTGTGTGAGATACTGAGTCTATGTGTGTGAGTTACTGAGTCTATGTGTGTGAGTTACTGAGTCTCTGTGTGTGAGTTACTGAGTCTCTGTGTGTGAGATACTGAGTCTCTGTGTGTGAGTTACTGAGTCTCTGTCAGTGTGTAAGTCATTGAGTCTCTGTCCGTGTGTGAGTTACTGAGTCTCTGTCAGTGTGTGAGTCGCTGAGTCTCTGTCCGTGTGTGAGTCACTGAGTCTCTGTCAGTGTGTGAGTCGCTGAGTCTCTGTCCGTGTGTGAGTCACTGAGTCTCTGTCCGTGTGTGAGTCACTGAGTCTCTGTCAGTGTGTGAGTTACTGAGTCTCTGTCAGTGTGTGA
Organism: Rhinophrynus dorsalis; assembly: GCA_037306005.1. NCBI lineage: Eukaryota > Metazoa > Chordata > Amphibia > Anura > Rhinophrynidae > Rhinophrynus > Rhinophrynus dorsalis. The sequence goes on along the minus strand of CM074724.1, from coordinate 2,079,888 downwards.
GTCGCTGAGTCTCTGTCCGTGTGTGAGTTACTGAGTCTCTGTCAGTGTGTGAGTTACTGAGTCTCTGTCCGTGTGTGAGTTACTGAGTCTCTGTCAGTGTGTGAGTCACTGAGTCTCTGTCCGTGTGTGAGTTACTGAGTCTCTGTCCGTGTGTGAGATACTGAGTCTCTGTGTGTGAGTTACTGAGTCTCTGTGTGTGAGTTACTGAGTCTCTGTGTCTGAGTTACTGAGTCTCTGTTTGTGAGATACTGAGTCTCTGTGTGTGAGTTACTGAGTCTCTGTCAGTGTGTAAGTCATTGAGTCTCTGTCCGTGTGTGAGTTACTGAGTCTCTGTCAGTGTGTGAGTCGCTGAGTCTCTGTCCGTGTGCGAGTCACTGAGTCTCTGTCAGTGTGAGAGTTACTGAGTCTCTGTCCGTGTGTGAGTCACTGAGTCTCTGTCTGTGTGTGAGTCACTGAGTCTCTGTCAGTGTGTGAGTCGCTGAGTCTCTGTCCGTGTGTGAGTCACTGAGTCTCTGTCCGTGTGTGAGTCACTGAGTCTCTGTGTGTGAGTTACTGACTCTCTGTCCATGTGTGAGTCACTGAGTCTCTGTCAGTGTGTGAGTTACTGAGTCTCTGTCAGTGTGTGAGTTACTGAGTCTCTGTCCATGTGTGAGTCACTGAGTCTCTGTCAGTGTGTGAGTTACTGAGTCTCTGTCCATGTGTGAGTCACTGAGTCTCTGTCAGTGTGTGAGTTACTGAGTCTCTGTCCGTGTGTGAGTCACTGAGTCTGTGTCAGTGTGTGAGTTACTGAGTCTCTGTCAGTGTGTGAGTCGCTGAGTCTCTGTCCGTGTGTGAGTTACTGAGTCTCTGTAAGTGTGTGAGTCACTGAGTCTCTGTCCGTGTGTGAGTTACTGAGTCTCTGTCCGTGTGTGAGATACTGAGTCTCTGTGTGTGAGTTACTGAGTCTATGTGTGTGAGTTACTGAGTCTCTGTGTGTGAGTTACTGAGTCTCTGTGTGTGAGATACTGAGTCTCTGTGTGTGAGTTACTGAGTCTCTGTCAGTGTGTAAGTCATTGAGTCTATGTCCGTGTGTGAGTTACTGAGTCTCTGTCAGTGTGTGAGTCGCTGAGTCTCTGTCCGTGTGTGAGTCACTGAGTCTCTGTCAGTGTGTGAGTCGCTGAGTCTCTGTCCGTGTGTGAGTCACTGAGTCTCTGTCCGTGTGTGAGTCACTGAGTCTCTGTCAGTGTGTGAGTTACTGAGTCTCTGTCAGTGTGTGAGTCGCTGAGTCTCTGTCCGTGTGTGAGTTACTGAGTCTCTGTCAGTGTGTGAGTTACTGAGTCTCTGTCTGTGTGTGAGTTACTGAGTCTCTGTCAGTGTGTGAGTCACTGAGTCTCTGTCCGTGTGTGAGTTACTGAGTCTCTGTCCGTGTGTGAGATACTGAGTCTCTGTGTGTGAGTTACTGAGTCTCTGTGTGTGAGTTACTGAGTCTCTGTGTGTGAGTTACTGAGTCTCTGTGTGTGAGTTACTGAGTCTCTGTGTGTGAGTTACTGAGTCTCTGTTTGTGAGATACTGAGTCTCTGTGTGTGAGTTACTGAGTCTCTGTCAGTGTGTAAGTCATTGAGTCTCTGTCCGTGTGTGAGTTACTGAGTCTCTGTCAGTTTGTGAGTCGCTGAGTCTCTGTCCGTGTGCGAGTCACTGAGTCTCTGTCAGTGTGAGAGTTACTGAGTCTCTGTCTGTGTGTGAGTCACTGAGTCTCTGTCTGTGTGTGAGTCACTGAGTCTCTGTCAGTGTGTGAGTCGCTGAGTCTCTGTCCGTGTGTGAGTCACTGAGTCTCTGTCCGTGTGTGAGTCACTGAGTCTCTGTCTGTGTGTGAGTTACTGACTCTCTGTCCATGTGTGAGTCACTGAGTCTCTGTCAGTGTGTGAGTTACTGAGTCTCTGTCAGTGTGTGAGTTACTGAGTCTCTGTCCATGTGTGAGTCACTGAGTCTCTGTCAGTGTGTGAGTTACTGAGTCTCTGTCCATGTGTGAGTCACTGAGTCTCTGTCAGTGTGTGAGTTACTGAGTCTCTGTCCATGTGTGAGTCACTGAGTCTCTGTCAGTGTGCAAGTTACTGAGTCTCTGTCCGTGTGTGAGTCACTGAGTCTCTGTCAGTGTGTGAGTTACTGAGTCTCTGTCAGTGTGTGAGTTACTGAGTCTCTGTCAGTGTGTGAGTTACTGAGTCTCTGTCAGTGTGTGAGTTACTGAGTCTCTGTCCATGTGTGAGTCACTGAGTCTCTGTCAGTGTGTGAGTTACTGAGTCTCTGTCCATGTGTGAGTCACTGAGTCTCTGTCAGTGTGTGAGTTACTGAGTCTCTTTCCATGTGTGAGTCAATGAGTCTCTGTCAGTGTGCAAGTTACTGAGTCTCTGTCCGTGTGTGAGTCACTGAGTCTCTGTCAGTGTGTGAGTTACTGAGTCTCTGTCAGTGTGTGAGTTACTGAGTCTCTGTCTGTGTGTGAGTTACTGAGTCTCTGTCCATGTGTGAGTTACTGAGTCTCTGTCCGTGTGTGAGTTACTGAGTCTCTGTCCGTGTGTGAGTCACTGAGTCTCTGTCAGTGTGTGAGTCACTGAGTCTCTGTCCGTGTGTGAGTCACTGAGTCTCTGTCTGTGTGTGAGTCACTGAGTCTCTGTCCGTGTGTGAGTTACTGAGTCTCTGTCCGTGTGTCAGTCACTGAGTCTCTGTCCGTGTGTGAGTTACTGAGTCTCTGTCTGTGTGTGTCACTGAGTCTCTGTCTGTGTGTGAGTTACTGAGTCTCTGTCCGTGTGTGAGTCACTGAGTCTCTGTCTGTGTGTGAGTCACTGAGTCTCTGTCTGTGTGTGAGTCACTGAGTCTCTGTCGTGTGTGAGTCACTGAGTCTCTGTCCGTGTGTGAGTCACTGAGTCTCTGTCTGTGTGTGAGTCACTGAGTCTCTGTCCGTGTGTGAGTCACTGAGTCTCTGTCAGTGTGTGAGTCGCTGAGTCTCTGTCCGTGTGTGAGTTACTGAGTCTCTGTCAGTGTGTGAGTTACTGAGTCTCTGTCAGTGTGTGAGTTACTGAGTCTCTGTCCGTGTGTGAGTCACTGAGTCTCTGTCCGTGTGTGAGTTACTGA